>JANZLQ010000078.1:782206-802325 GCA_026212715.1 Elanus axillaris | reverse complement strand
GCCCCCCAAATGCGAATAACCTGGGCACTGCTTCCAGCTAATGGCAAGAACCTTAGAGCATGCCTGTAATTGCTATACAAGGGGAAGTGACAGGCCAACTTTGGTGGCAAAGCTATTGAATATTATCAGCACGAAAACAAAAATGTCATTGTATTCAGCTGCTAGACTTTCCCATACTGTTCCAAACAAGCATCGACAAGAGCGCTGTGCTATGCAGCATGCAATGTCTTTCATTCCAAGTATTTGGTAACTTCCCAGAATTATTTGTGTGACAAGCGCTGCTGCTAGATTTGTGTTAAAAACTGAAAAGTCTTTAATTTTTTTAAAAGATGTTCACTAGAGAAGGAATTTCTTAGAAATTTTGCAACTACGTCAGAGGTTTAATATCTGCCTCATTACAAAACAGAGACAGGAAAGATGGAATGTTTTCAGCCTAACTTTAAAAGATGTTGATCTGGCAGAGGTCTGAAAAGGTTTTCTCTCTCTTTGGGTGTGTATTTTCTGTGTCCCCATCATGAGCTCTAGGGAAAGTAGACACCTCTGGATTCTGGTTCTCTTAGAAAGTACCTAGCCATAGCTCTAGGGGCAACCCCAAATAAAATAATGAAGGTAACAGCAATGTGGAAATACAGGTCCTATTCTGAAATAAACTCTCTTCCAACAGACACCCAGCCTCATATAAGCTTCATGGAAGCACAGCAGTCTGTTCAAATAGTAGTTATTGCAACATCACAGCCATGTTATTGTTTCAGTGTAATACAGGTAATAAGTGCAGCATTTATGGCCATTACTGCCTGGTGATCACATAAAAAAAAAAAGAAAACAGACATGCTTTCCGTACTTCAGCTTCCCAGTTCAGCATTTCCATGTACTCCTGGGGTTATAATCCAATTATGAAACTTCAATTATTTTCTGTAATTCACTGATTCAAGAAGAACATTAGCTTTTTAGCTTCTTTATAGTAGGGAACTAGTAATTAAAAGGGATAAAATAATTCACAGATTCATAGAATTTAAGATCCAGAAGAGACCAAGGGATGGTCTACCATTATTTTCTGGTTGATTCAGGCCCTTAAATTTCCCTTACTTGCTCCTGGACTAAATATAGCAATTTATTTTCATGTAAAGAGTATGTTCCAGAAAGGCACCCACCCTGTATCTGAAGATATGAAAGCAATAGCAAACCTAGCTCTGCTGCTTAACAGTTTGTTCCTGATAACCATGTTCCCTGGTCAGAATTTCTGACCCACTTCCAAATCAACTTTCTGGTGTTGATTTTTACCTGTTGGTTCTTGGTGTAATCAGATTAAGGACCTTTTAGATTCTCTCCCTCTTCCTCCATCCTCCTCCCAGATGATCCTCTACACACTATAATCAAGATACTTTTCAGACTTTTTTCTGTAATAATCAAAATAGATGGAGCTTTTTAAGACTCTGATTATAAGATGGTTTTCTCCAGCTTTTGGATGACTTCATCAAGGACTGCATGGGTCATTTAAATGTTTTTAAAACTAATTATTTGAAGTTAGAAATAATTTCCTTTTCATGTTTATGGAGATCTGTTATTATGTATAGTTTATGTAGCCATACCTGTTTGTACGTGTCCTTAAGTGGATGAAATGTATCACTGGAACATCTATGTTCCGAAGCAGGATGATGCTCAAAAACCGCCTTGGTGTCCCAGCAGGAGCGTACGGAGGTGCGACACATGCTGTGCGGAGATCACAGTGCACTGGTACTGGCACTATGTCAGAAGCAGAAGCTCATCGCTCCATCTCTGATGTTTTGATTACCCTCAATTGTAAATCAGGTGTCTGTCCATCCTCAGCTTTGAGTAACAATAATCCATAGGATGAGAAAAAACTGCAGCACCCTTGAAGCTTCATTTTTAAAAGTAAGGAATTTGGATCTAAGCCACATCTAACTTAATTTCGTAGAACTTAATTTTTCTACTAATCTTTAATGTTTCTTGTCCCCTCTGCTTTACCTAAATCAACACTAAATTTAAGATTGTCAATTAAATGGAGTATGGCTATGAAGTTTTTTTAATTGGTCTACAATAATTTAGCACAAATATTTCAATATAAAATTTATTGAGTGCCTTATGAACTGCGTAACAAATTAATTCCTATCACATGTACAAACATACAGCCAGTTCAAGGAGCTGAAGGATTCAAATAGAGTAATCTCTTGACTTTCAGAATAAAATGAACTTAAAACTATTGCTTCTAAATGGAAAGGAAAACTGGTGGCTATGGTGGAACAAAATGGAATATGACCAAGTCATTGGTGGGGTTTAAATCAAAGCAGGGCAGTATACTCATGCCATAATTTTGGTCATTGCCTAAAGTAAGAATTAGACTCAAGGCATGATTGGTTGCAGGTCTTGCAGATGTGGGAGAAGGGCTGTAATGATACAGCTATTAAACACTATCAGCACTTTTAGGACTTTTAGTTTTTTCATCTCTATTTTCAGCATGTGGTAAGAAAAACCTGGCTCTGCTGTAAAGTGGATTTGCAATTGTTCTTGTTAGGTTCCTGCATTTGTTTGTTGGTTCTTATTATGCTTAGATATAGAGAAACAAGAATTTCTCTTAATCACAAGACCACATTGCTTCTCCCTGCCATGCTGTTCCCATGGTATGCTGGGGACACGGGCTGCTGTTAGGTGCGTGCTAGCAGCTGAGTCACCCCCAGGTGCTGGGTAAGGATAGCTCTGCCAGCCTGCATATGAGGTGTTTTGTGGTGGCAAAGAGGTGGGTCAGAGTGGCAAGAAGAGTGACCAAAATACATTGCAACTCTTTGGATGATGATGTCTGTCAGTACAGTTCAGCACGTACTGAGCCAACTATGTGGAACAGACTTAAATTCCTTGTCCTCCCTCATTCTTTTTTCCATCGCCCTCCCGCTTTCTTCCCTTATGCAATCCTCCTCTGAAGAGGGATGTTTCTGCACAGTTGTCAGGCTCAGCGTTTGCTTAGTAGGTGCTGGTTAGCAGTGCAAGGGTATTGATGAGAAAGCTTGTGTTAAATCTCCCTTTGGAGGCTGCCCTAGAATTGTTAGAACTCACGTACATGTGGCATTTTAATCTCTCCACAAAGACTTCTGAAAGGGCTTTTTAAAGGACTGTGCCACTAGTTAGTAGCTGTCACCAGGGTGTGAGGCACACTCTCGGTGGAGAATTTAGCAGCCCTCCATTGCACCTGGAGTTGAAATGTCGCCAAGTAAATACATCTCTATCTTTTCAGACTGCCAAGTCACGGCAGCACCGTTTAGGACTGGGGATGTTGAGCCCGCGAGAGGGATCTCAGCAGATTCCTGGTGCTGGGCACTTTTTTCAGCCAGGGGACGTGCTGCGGCAGGCCGTCTGCTGGGGACATCGAGGTGAGTTCGACATGCCGAGGGCTCGCGGGATTCAGGACGTGTGCCAGCAGTAAAGTGCTCGTCGCCTCGTAATGAGGTAGCCCTCCAGTCCTGCTATCAGGAGGTCTGCAGCTGGTCTGCTTAATGGTATTTAGTAACAGTATGTGTAGTAAAGTATGCTCTCCTATTACACAGAAATCCACTAATGCTGGCATCAAGAGCGGCGGGTAATTCAATCACACCCACAAAAATGATATTAACATAACATTAAAGAGCTGTGTAGACTAGCAAAAGACAGGAAATTATGGAGTTCAGGCTTGAAACTTTATCCTTAACTCACCCATATTGTGCCGAAGTATTTGGAAATTTCCACAGAGCGTGTGATTTTATGGAACCTACAGCGGGGTGGATTGTCCTGTTTGTCTGCAGAGGATTTCCTCAGCTAACATCAGCCAGCATTAGTGAGAATTATATAAAGAAATCCTGGCACAATTTACAGAGCGTAGCTGGACAATGTAAGCTTTAAATATGAATTTCTTGGCTTGGGCAGTTTACCCACCCCAGCATTTCTGAAGTGCTGTATCAGGCGTTAGCTGTGTTGACTTTTTTCCAGACCAAGTTGCAGTTCAGTAGCTAAATCCCTCTCCCAGTTGCAGAACTGAATTTTAGGGTTGGGGTTTTTTTCTGTTCAACAGTCACTAAAAAGGTTTTGTTTTCTTTTAAATTTACCTTTTGATTTAAAGACAGTGCTCCTATTTATTTCAGGTAAATTCACTGGAACTAAGTGGAATTCTACTTTTAAAAAAAAAAGCAAACTCTATACCCATCTTTGGGCCTTATTTATATTTTTCCTCATTTTTGGTCCTGCTGAAACTAGTAATGCAACTCAGTAAGCAAAAATAACTTCACAAAAATCCATTGTTGGAAATGGAAGAAAAGGTGTTGACTACCCCATCTTCTTCTGTGGTTTCCAGTCTTCCATTGTACCTTCCTGTACCAGCAGGGACAAGGGGAGGTTCTTGCAAGGACCCTGTGGGTCAAGGCAGAAGCAGAGAGTCAATTTACAGTGTATCCACAAGATGTTTATAGAGAAGGCTTAAGTTATTTTGTGAGCACAGTTGTTTTATTTTACCCGTTCGCATCAGAGCCACCAAGAGTTAAGGGGAGAATTGTCTGTTACTCGAAGCATGGGACTTCCACTACAATCAAACATGAGATTTCAGATATCCCAGAGATGGTGAAGCCAGCAGATACACTGCTTGTAAAGCAGCTAAAACAGCAAAAGGTGCAGCACACAGATATTTTGTCACATCTTCAGGCAGGTTTTTCAGGCTGTGCTGAAACGCAATCTGCCCTTGGATACCCTTATAGTGGTGCCCGAGTAAAACCAACATGAGCTCAAGTCACATCTGATTTAGAGTTAATTTCCACATGGCTCTGGGAGAGAGGGAACTACATGATGGTTGTTATTTGGGGGAGATTTAAAAATTTTAATGTAGTGCAGTGCAAGTAAAGAGTGACAGAAACCAGAGAGAATTATTTTACTCTTATAATAGCTCATTTGGAGATTTTGTATGGTATTTTCTGGAGATGATGAGCTCTTGGTATGGTTGAGCTCTGAGGTTGTTCTGATTTTCCCCCTGTGCACTTTCTGTGCTAAGGAGCTGGGGACGAGTGCCACCGTGTCTGTCTCTGTGGTGAACAGGATGGTCATTAATGACCATGCATAGAACAGTAGGATGGCTGTATCCTAGGGGAAATCAATTTTCTGCAGAGAGCCAGGCTTGTAAAGAGTAGAAAATTTCCACTGAAGGGGCGGGGGAGAAGGGGAGACAAAATTGGCAGAGCAGGGATTAAAAAATACAAAGGCTTCAAAAGTGAGGGAAGACTCAAAAGGCTTTCTGTTCAAGGTGGGTTGTTCCCCCCCCCCATCAAAACTGATCAGGTCTTGAACATGCTAATCTTAGAGATGGGAGGGAGAATGGCCTTCTGGAGAAGCTCTGGGATGGGGGACATGGGGAGGTTGGGGAGAAGGCTGCCTGGCATTTAGACAAATGGTTCTTTTTTAAAGTGCGTTTTTCTTTCAGACAGAGAACAATGCAGAAACATGCAGAACTGAATCATTACTGTGCATTGAACTTCCTGAAGGAGCATCTATATTGCAGATGCTTCTGGGTTTTAGAGCCGTGTAGTGAAACCTGGGACTAGGTTAAAGCTCGCTGAGGGAGCTCCATGCTTTCCTGCAGAATTGCTGTGACTGTGGCACGGACAGGTCCTTGTGTTCCTCACTGTGTGCGGGTGTCGTTGGGAATTCAGACTAGGGTCATTTTCTTCTGCTGTTCTCCACTCTTACACATTTGTGTCTCTTTTCTCTGAATCGCAGAGTTTCACTGTGGCACTGAGTGTCTCTCAACTTTGGGTGGCCCAGTGGCTATGAAAGTCCTCCCCCTTCCCCTGGGAACAGTTTTCTTCCCTCTCTTCTGCTGATTTCCTGCTGCTTAAACCTTGCTGCTCCAGCCTTGCTGCTCCCTTGCAGACAGGCTGGAGAAAGCTTGTTTTCCCTAGGATGCTGTCATTTTACTTTCATGACATATTTTGAAAAAACTGTTTCACGGGGGAGATAAGGCAACTAAACTGTAACTGGTGTTAAATATCATCATTCAGATAACAGCTCTAATAAGAGTAAATTTGCTTAGACTTTGTAAATATGTTTGTATGTTTATTTATCTTAAAAATGTAAGCAGAGACAAATCTTGACATCTCAAACAAGAGGATGATTCTTTTCTGACTCTGCTCAATATTAAAGGCTAAACCAGAGATAAGATAACATTCCCATAAACATGGAAGCTTGAACAAAGGAGCTGTTGTCCTGAAAATGTGGGAATCAAAAAGAAACTGAAGTCTGGACTTCGGAAATTGTCTTACAAGACGGAATGTTGCATGCAGAGTAACATTAAATGGCTCTCAGAAATTGCAGAACAGGGCAAATCCATAGGTCTTTCTCTTGATCTCAGCGGTCTCTGGAGCAAGCCCAACGAAAGCGAAGGGCAGAGGCATATGGGAAATGAATAGCTGGAGTGGACCTTTTCTTTTGTTCTGGCTTCTTATTCATGATGTTGGTCTTTTGAGAACTTCCTCTCTTGAATAGCAGAAAGGGAAAGGGTCAGAAACTCCTGTGGCCGGAGTAAGTGGGAGGAAAGGGTGCAAATGCTGTTGATGACTAAGATGTTTCAGGAATGCATAAATGCATGGCCTGATACTGCAAGTGCTTGGTTTATGAGAGTTGTCCATTGCATTCAGTGCATTCAGGACTGGCCAGGGTATGAATTCCATTGTTTGTAGTTGTAAATATTTGCAGACTATAGGTCTGTTTCTTGTAGAATGTGTCTTTTTTTGACTCCATGAAGACTGACTGTGTCCTTTTTACATTGGTTTTGTGCTTTCACTACTTCTGATGGCACGTTCAAAAGCAGTCAGCTTGCCACTAGAGGTGATCATTGTAAATTTTGTGTTGTTAATTTTTAAACCCAGCACATTTGGCAGATTATATTTTGGCTGCTGGAATATAATTTATCTGTATAGGATATACTTGCCATTTATATGTGTGATAGCAGTAGTAAAGTGAGGGGTGTTAGCACTGGGGTTTTCATAAATCTTTAAATCCAGCTCTTTTTATAAAGTGGGAATAGAACACAGGGTGGATTCGTTCATTGTTATTATTTTATTCATTTTTTTTTTCTTCACAAGCTTGTTTTCTGGGACCCAAAACATGCAACTGGTAAGCAATGCTTTTTCCCTAGCTGAGGGTGTTCACTAATATTTGATGAAGATGTTGCCCTTGGTGTTGCCAACCCCCAGAAGTTTGTGAGGCTCACAATATTTGTTTCTAAACCCTTAGATCCTGAGGCATGTGCTAAGATGGGAATCTTAGCTTTCAACTTTTAAAAAAAGGTAGGTTTCTCTCCTTCGTGGCTGTAAAGAGAGGTATGAAAATACAACCCGAGTCTATCACAAAGGCTTGAAGTACATAAGCAAAATACAAGGATCTCTCAAATGTATTTATTTCTCAGTTATCTTTTAATACCAAAAGTTAATTTCATAACTTTTTTGTTGTCTTGGAGAGCAACAGGAATTGTCAGTGCTATACTCCTTGGCCACTTAGAGGAAAAACTGAGTTTATCCCAGTAAAGCACAGTTCTCTCTCTCTCAAAGTAGGCCCAACACTCAGAATGAGGTCTTAGTTTTTCCATGTATATCTTCATATGGTTTGAGGATTGTATCTTATTTGATTAGTTTATCTGAAGGCACGTGAAGCCAGTAAAATACAAAAGTCTTTTCTTGAGGGCTCCCAAGCAACTGAAGCTAATTTACTTCCAAATCCAGTGTTACTGATCAGATTTCAAGATGTGCTCACCATGTTTTCTAGTGAGTCTTTTGTTCCTGGGGTAAAATTTCTCAGCAGAAACATTAAATATTTAAATTCTTGCTCCTTCTTCCAGATCTGCCCATGTATATTTCAGAAAGGATGGGCTACATAGGACATCTTTTTCATAGCTTTCCATCCAGGGTTCTGCCTGGCAGGACCAACCAAGTGTCCTTTTAAGGACAGAAGACACTGAGTATATAAAGAGTATATTTATTTAGTGAAACCCACGGCTTACCTAACCGCTTCCTGGTCCATGTTGGCTGTTTCTGAGTGCAAGCTGAACCACAGCAGAGCACAGCAACTGCCAATGTTGGCTTTTCTTCTGCAGGAGACTCATGGCCAAGGTGCCCAGTGAGCACAGCTGGCACAAAGCCTGAGTAAGGAGTTTTTGGTTGACTAAGATTTTGTTTGGTTTAGGCTCAGAAGTGCTCACTGCTGAGCAGACAGCTACAAGACATGCTAATTATGCCCTATTCCCTGCCCCTTGACGTTACATTGAAGTGTGACTTCAGTGGTCTAAGACAGAAAATGATGAGGCAGTTGCTCCATTGGTGTAAATTGGGGCAGCCAATTTCTGGAAAACAAAAGCCTGATCCAAAGCACAGTTTTTAATAAGCTCTCCCTCTCCAAAGGTATTTACCAGCCTGACACAGTGAGGCTAATACGTTCAATTATGTCCACCTTTCTTTGGAAAATAAAAAATGAAGAATTATTGATGTAATAGACAAAGGCTCTAAAGTAAATATTTTTTAAACCTGTAATTGTGCTTTTGTAACACGTAGACTCTTCATTTAATGCTGTATTTACTTGCAGGTTTTTGAAGCATTTTGAAAACATAGAAAAATTAACCCACGCTTCATAAATTATGTATCTATATTGCATGCTGGGCAGCTTCACCTAGTTTGAATTTTATTGTTGACAAAGCTATCACTTAAGAGAAGGTTTTGGAGAATACCTGCTTTGGGACCCTGGCCCAGGAGTTGTGTTGAGTTACCAGCCGGAACAGATTTTGTCCTCTTAAAACTAATTACCATGGTAGTTTAGGCCTTTCATTGAGGAAAGTAAAGCACTCACTGACTGGAAACATGCACTTGAATGTCCTGTGTAAGTCTGTTTACTGTATTGGGGCTGTAGAGAGGACTTTCCACACCAAACAAGCACATTAATTTATGAGCCTACAAACATACTTTAACCTTGAGAAACGTGGATAGTCCTGTTTATGCTCAACGGGGCTTCTTACATGCCTGAAGTTGTACATGTGCATGAGTATTTAAAAATATTGTGGACAAATAGCTTATTGAATCCATTTTCACACCCTATCCTGAGACTGTCTTTATGTTACAGAGTTACCCAAATAAATGGACTAAAATGTCCTTGCTTTTAAAAATACACTTGGTAGAGTTAAATAAAATTCAAAGAAACTGAAAACGAGAGGTATTCTGTCCCAGTCCTGAGCAAGCAGTGTGAACTTTTGTCCATGTAATTATAAAAATCCAACTCCGTGCTCTTGTTGTTTCTCCTTGAAAATTTCAGGCAGAGAAAAATGTACTTCTCTGCAACGTTTTTGTCAAAGTTCGGCCTTTGCCAATTGAATACAACTGCAACATTCCAGCCCTGGAAGTAAAAGGATTAAAATGAATATATTGAAGAAAAAGAAGCAATTCTATGATGTAGCTCCTGAAAAGTGTGTTTTGCAATGTTAAAAATCCTAAGAAACAGTTCCTTCCAAAACTATGTTGTTTCCAAAGACATCCCAAGTACGTGGATTTTTCTAATTTGTAAATAATGAAATGGGAGCTCTGTGAACTCAAGAAGTCTCATTCACACATTTGTTTCAAATGGCCTCTGTATGAACTCTATAAAATGCTTTAGCTTTAAATTATCAGTTTGACTTCACGGTCCCTGGTGGTAGCTGGAGTTCTTGCTTTTTTCTTTAATTCCTTTTCTTTTTAATTCCTTTTCTTCTCCTGGCTATTATTGGAGAGTAACCATCTGATTGAGACATTTGTATGTGTGTGTATATATATATTTTACAATATGTTGCAGTCATTGAATTCTTTTAAAGAGTAAATCGTTTCAATGAAATGTCAGAAAATCTGCACAAACTGAATGCTTAGAGCTCCCTTGAATAATGAGGCTATTGTTAAATGATTGAATACTTTAGAGATTAATATCATGGTATGCTGGCATGCTGGTTCATACCAACTGTAATTTAACAATGAATCGTCCATAAGTAAGCAAGACTGTGAATGAGAAATCGGATACAAGACAGCATAGCATGCAAGAACATACAAAGTAAATAAATTCTACACACAGGAATGATCTGTTGCAGGGAGTTATTTCTATAATAACTGAAATAACTGAATTGCTGGATAGAGGAGATTCTTCAGGTTTGAAGATCTACTTATTTCTTTTTCCAAAGCTGATGAGCAATGTCTCATAGTAGAAAAGATAGGTTTGGGATATTTTTTTTATCCACCCCACCCTGAAAAAAATATATATAAAAATTAGGGTAAGCCTGGCATTATCATTTGTGACAGGCTACAGTAAACCACATCTCATTCTGTGAAGGGTTTCAGAACCCTAAGCTGTCTTCCCAGTAATGCATCCTGCCATTACACAGAAAATTTAGTGGCACTGCTAAGTGTCTGCAAACAAAAGTTGCATTTTATTTTTTTAAGAGATCTGAATTTTTGCAAATATGGAATAATTAGTAGTTGAAGATTTAATGATGGCCCAGAAGAAGGACTGAAGTATTCTGCATGAAATCATAGTTATTAATTTGTGCATGAATTTCGTTTTCCATTCTTAATTTAGCAACTGAAGAATATTTTGCTAATTAATTATTAACACTGGTTATTTGTCATGGCAGAACTGTGAGAGAAAAACATAGCTTTATCAAAGCAAAAATATAAATGTCAGAATTTTAATTTAATTGTGATATACAATAATGTAATCATGTTTTAAATAGTCTTAAATAGCTTCAATATTCAAACATACGGATATAATATGAATATATTATATAGCACTAATTCAGAATGAACAGCATTTAGAGTAAAAACTGCAGCTAAGAGCCAAGTGTCTTACTTGCAACAAACTGGGGAAAACCACTGTAAAATGTTAGGCTTTTATGGGGACTGCGACTTTAGTAAGTGGTATTTTATTCTGTCTTGGGTATCAAGAGTGTGACAAATCTGTAGCCTTATTATAAGCACTGTGAATAGGATTTGAGCTTGTACCTACTGAAGGCAATGAAAACACTTCCTTTGATTTCTTCAAGTGTTGGATCAAGCCACTTAATTTCATTTACATGCAGACTTTTTTTTTTTTTTTTTTTTTTTTGGTAAGGAAGGGAGCAAGGCTATGGGAAAAGTTACCTTTGAAGTACTAAAGTGATATCCTTCTTACAGGTCCGAAAGTTCAAGTTCTTTCTAGTTTCAGAAATTTAGTATCTGTTTAAGTTTCATTTACTTTAACTTCTGTTTTACCTGACTTAATTTCCCAAGGACTGAAAACAATTACAATAAGTGTCCAGAGCCTGTACACTTTCCTGTGAGACCATTTTTCCAGAGGTGAATGTTCATATAATGTTTAAGTATATGAATGCAGATTAGTTTGAATAGGAAATAGGACTCTCTCCTTCTTGGTAAATATCTGCGTTGTCTTGTAAATACATTTTTAACTTGAATGTGAGATGCCTCTATCATAGTGAAGGCAAGATGCATTCCTGTGCTTTAGTAGCAGTATATTTTAGGAACACAGAAAGGAAAGCTAGCATTTTAACAGTGGAGGGATATTTTGGTTGTAGATGTTTCTACATGCATTTTAAGAGGTTTATTTACAGTATTCTCTGCCCTAGGTTGTTGAAATTTTACAAGACGTGAGCATCACTAAAATTACCAAGTTTTCTATATTCTTCAATAAAAGCACACCAAAGGTGCTAACACAGGTGCTCCAGGGCTATATTAGAGCCCTGTGATTTGGGAAAAATGGTGCTTCTATCTTCTCCTGAAAAGCAGGATTTCTGAATATGGTCTGTGAATGCAGTGTAAAGTAAACGCCATGATCCGTAATTTGAAATAGCCTTTTAGGTTCTTTCCTCCTAACATGGAGCTGTTATTCAGGAGAATGGTATGATCTTGGTTTTATTTGTCTAAAGCAATAACAGTGTTCACAGATATGTGCATATAGTTATTTTATGGGGGTTTTGTAGCTTTTTTTCTCTCGTACTTCTGAAAAGTCAGTGGACTTCAGTGGACATGGGCCGATACTGAAAAATGGGCCCATGTATGAGTCAAATCACTACACCCTTAGTAGTAAATATCTGTACCAGAAGATATTATTGAATATGCGTACATTCTTTCAGTGGTTCATCAGCTTAAATTCTCTTGAAAATGCACGTCTCATATTCATTACTCTCTGCTTAAAACTGGGCTCCTAGTTGCGTTGGTAGGAACAGAAATATATGGTCTGAGTTTCAAAATTGTTGAGCAACACCTGTCCTTATAGAATTCAGTACTAATGACTCCGGAGCCCTTCTGAAATTCCAGGGCTGTTTTAGATGTACAAGCAATGGATTTAAGAGGCCCCTCCCCTCCTGTTTTCTGTGGTGTTTTTGAAATTCTTGGACAAGTAGTTACTGTCCTAACTTATACTATAATTAGTGAAGGAATGATTTTTTTTTTTGTAAACTTGACTGCCAAACTGAAGTAAGTAGAGAATACGGAGCAGCCAAATGTTGGAATCTTAAAGAATGGTCTTGTTAATCCAGTACACCGTAGGTTCCCTGCAAATACCTCCTTCTGTTTGTTCCCCAAGTCATGCACTGGTCTGTGAAAATAAAAGGTGCTCTGAATGGCAGGAATTTTGTTACTGTATTTTTGTGTGAATAAAATAGGTAAGACTAAACTTTTCCTTCTTTTAAATAAGAAGATATACAGAGAAACAGCAGCAGAGCAGCTCAGTCTTTGTTAATGGATAGAATAATAATGTGTTGTATTTTTGAGAAAAAGTACAAGCACTGAAAAAGTCATATAGTAGATGAAATGCCCAGGAATGATCATGCAAATCAGAATTTTCTTTCTGAGCGAATTTCCCTTTTGTGTATATTTGGATGTCTTAAGTTCACATGGCAGCGTATTATAGGAATAATGTGTCTCTGAGAAACCCAGCAGCGGTTCCTTCTGTACTTTCGGCCTTCATAATGTGGGCTTTTTTTTTTTCTCCCAAAATCCATGGTTTTCCTAATAGAGTCTACTTTAAACAAAATAAACGCAGTTATGCTATTTATATATTCATTCAGAAGAATGAAAGAGCCTCAGAGTTATCTAAATCCAATTACTGCTGGTCAAATTCATCCCAGTACAAAAGTTCCCAAGATAAAAGCATATATTACCTAAATGCCCAGAAATGCAGACTGTTTTCAGTTGGGTGAATTGTGCTCTGAGCAGTGCGTGAGGCCTTGAGTGAACCCTAATGCTGGGGGGGTAATTATTAAGCTCTGAATTTGGAAATTACGTGATAACTCCGTTGGTTCATCTAAGCAAGGAAGAATTCTGTACACCGGTTACTTGGGTTTAAATCCCAAGTTTCACATTTCTTTGAAGCATACCAAGAGTAACCAGAATTGGGCAAAAGCTGTGTTGGGTACATGCCTGAGCACCTACGGCCTTGTAGCTGAGGACGGCAGCCTGCGCGCGGCACTGAGTCAGGCGAGTGGCGAGAGACGCGGCCTGTCCGCTCTGACGGCCGTTACACCACTAGCTGCAGCCAGCCCAAAGGCTGGCTTGGAGGACAGACTAAGACGTGCCTATCCCAGAGCCTTTTGTTTTCTGTGGCGACATGGAAAAGCTGAAGAGTCTGAGAGGCCCCGACCAGTCTGGCCTCCCAGGAAACCCCTTCTTTGACCCTGCAGCTCTTGGTGGTGGCCGTCCCCCAGCAGGCTCCCCACCGTGGTGCATTGCCTGGCGGCGGTGGGGCCGGTGGCACCTCGTTCCTCCGCCTTGAGCTAGTCCCCAGCTGAATCTCAGCTGCCTCCTAACCCTGGTCTCCCACTTGCCTTCCCTGCACACCCGGCTTCCTGCAGACGGAAGCAGAAATGGCTTGAACCCTTTGCGTGCCGCGAGGCAGCAAACTCCTGTCGGTTTGGGATCGGCACGGGTAGTGGGTAAGGTTCCTACATCTTGCAAGTGGTATCACTTGCAGCTGAAGTGCTTCCTTCAAGAACTATCTCCATGTTAACAGCAGTTATCAAATAACTTTCCAGGAGCGACCGGGTCGAGCCTTGTCTGCAACGTAAGTGCTGATCGACTGCCTGCCTGCAAGCTCTTGAAATGATCTATTGATACTGCAACTTTGATGTACATTAAGTGCTTATTCTGTATTGCTTGCATCTTTGCCGAGTCTGCTGAGTAGTCAGAAAATGTGGGGTGCATTGGGACGGGGCTCTCGAGAGTGGGTTTTGACATAGCTCTCTATGAGAGACTGAGCAGGGAGCTTGGTTCTCTGTGCACAGTGCTGTGGGGTCTTCCCTTAGTCCTGCCCTCCGCGTGACACAGCGCATGTTACCGCTGTTTGGGAGTGAAGTGTTTTTAAGTGACCTTTGTAATTTTAACAGTGGATATCAGATGACTTGAACAGTTTCACCCCAACCGATATATACAAGAGAAGGTAGAAATGTTTATGTTTGTAAGAAGGTATTTCCGCCCCCAAATTAATGTTCTCTTGGAACGTAAGAACGGCTGGGCTGGGTCAGACAGGAATTTGTTTCAGCAGCTGTGGAGGCCCCTGATGTTAAAACAAGGGCAACATGCAATGATACTGCTCTGGTATCCTCTCCCAGTTTCTGGCAGTATGTGACTTCCAGGGCCACAAATGTGTTTTGCTTTTAATTTCATGACAGATTTTCCACCCTAAAAGCTGTCTGATGGCTTTGCTGCGCCCCGTGGGGCATCAGTGCAGGCTGTGTCAATGAGTTCCCCAAGTAACTCTCAGTTCTGGGGAAGTATCACCTTCTGCAATTTTTAAACCTTGTAATTTTCTTGGCAGTCCTTATGTATTATGAGGAACAACGAAGACAACTAGTCACCATCTCACTGCTTAGATCCTTCTTTAATGAGCTGAAGTTCTAGTTTGTGTCATTGCTCCTGACATGGAAACTCTCTCAAATATCTGACCACCTGGTTTTAAATTAAAATTATTATATAGAAAAACATTAAAAGCATAATTGAATATAAGGGTTTAAAAGGATTTAAAAAAAAAGCATGTAAACAATTTTATTTGTGCTTACTATGCATTTAGAGAACGTTTGGGGTAGAATATAATGAAAAAACCACATGTTGTACGCCTGGAAATTTTTGAATAGTGATTTCAGTTCAGATGTTCAGTAGACACATTCTTGAGGTAGCCATCTCACAGATTCATTCCGTCTATTCCCTTGGATACTGTGATGCAGTAGGTTATCCTTAATGATAACAGTCATTATGTTGAAGGGTTGGTAATAAGGCATTGAGGTGAACTCAGTTCCACAGTTATCTTTTTCTGACTGGAATTTTTGATTCAAAATCTTTGAAAGAATATCTCAATGCACCGTAACTCAGGAGGAAATTAAACAGTGCTCATGTTTTCTCACAACACGCACACTATACTTGGTATTTTTTTACATTATTAATATCAGTAGTTTGTAGAACAGAGGTGTGCAGGCTGCGGAATTTTATGGTAGTTTCCATTTAAATAGAAGAAAAGAAGAGGCCAGGTTTTGTGATGCTCTTTATCCTTTTTTTCTATGGGTGTTCCCATTGAAGACTACATTTTTGGTACTTCTGGGTGAATCAGATCACAATTAAAGGTCACACAGACAGAAAGCCAAATAACTTTGGAGAGGAGACATAACTTAGTACCACTCTCCACACATGCAAGAAGGAAATATGACTGCAAGAAAGAAATATGACTACATTTGTAGGAACAAAATACCTTCCTGATTTCATGCAGCACACAAACTAACATTCTTCATCAGAACTGATGTTCTGATTACTGTAAAATAATTACTTGAAATATTTAGGAAAACAGTGTCCAAATTAATTCCAATTACTTTCTTGTGGTAGCGCTCAAGGTTTATAGCAGTAGATTAAATCACCTGCATATGGCTAATTGCCTATAACAGTGTTTGTTATCGTGGTGCCTCTTACCACTCTGATGTCTGTTTTTGCAACTGTGAAGGTGTGCACGTAACTTTATGTGCAGGAGGAAACCTCTTCTGAACTGAACAGAATTACTTCTGTGAGTAAAATCTCTAGTGTAACTAAGTGTTTGCAGGATCACAGTATGTAGCAAATAACTCTGGGAAATCTGTAATAAAAGCAGTGGAACCACAAATGCCTGTCGCTGCTGGCAAGAAATGTTCACTTTCAGCTCTCACATGACTTGGATGAAACAACATATCAATTCATTAGGAGTGGCTGGGCTGAAGTGGAGGCTGGGTGTTAGTTTTTGTTGGCGGAAGTTTAGGTAGGGGTTGTGTTTTATTTGAGGTTGTTGTGGGTTAGCCGCTGATTTTTGTTGGATTCTTTTTCCATATATCTGTCAGAGGCCCTTTACTGTACAAGATAGGCATGTTTTTGCATGTTTTTCATGTATTTGATTTTAAATCTAAATAAATCAAATAAATGAAGATGCACCATGTGGGCCAAGTTTCCTGCTGGGTAAGTTGGCCCACTGAACAACCATAAATCACACTGGCAGATAATTCGGCTTTGCCTTCTTAAGATATGTGCTCTAATGTCTTTGAGGCCAAAGTCAACTTCAGGTATTACCATGAAGAATTATAAAATTAAGTGGAACATAAGTGAGTATAAAGGCCCCAATTCTGGAAACACCTGAGGTTAGAAAAGCATGTGATCTCATGGTTAACATTAAATCTGTTATGTATGTGTTTGGAGTGGAGCCAGCTATGGCAAAATAGACCCACAACTACCTGCCCACGTACGCATTATGGTGGAGCATACAATGGATTACTCCTGCCTCCAGAGCACAAAATCCTGCCTGTCTACAGAGCCAGCCAAAAAAGAGGGGGCTGTGGAGGGGAGGAAGGCTTGTATGATTTTTTTTTTGGTTCCTAAAAGATGGCTGAATTGGGGCTCAACTTAGATTACACAAACTGCTAATGCCTTTGGGTCAGTTTGCCCTCCTCCTGACTGGTTTCAGTCTGAAATAAACCAAAGCAAAGCATATTTTTCCTCCCCCAAATGAAAGTCAAATGGAAACAAATGCTTTTGCGGGTTCTTCTGGAAGGGAAAAACAGTGAAATGGAAAATCTCACTTTGCATCAGTCACGAAAACAGAGTAAAGAGAGATGGAGAGACAGTGGCCTGTACCTAAAGCTAAGTGGTTACATGTCACTCACAGGATGGAAACTTCAGCTGAGAACTTTGTCAGGCACAAAAGTGCCTCAAATCTGTGCTGGTACCAAAGAGTATGTTTAGACAGGCTGCTCCTAGTCTTTCCTGTTGGTGCTGCTCCCCCTTCATGAGATATTTAAGGGTTTGCTGGGTCCCAGACTGAAACCCAAAGGTCCCGTTTCCCTATGAGTGATGGTACCATTCCCTCTTTGGTTCCCTGTCTGTTTGGTTTGGGTTTTTTTTCCTGATTTACTGGGTTTGTTTATAGACTGGTAGGACAGAGAAGAGTGTGGCCTTGAATATGTAGTACAGTGGTCTAGCTGCCCTTAGACTTCTTTTCTGTACATTAGGAGATCTTGGGTTTCCTCCTGAGGCAGAGAAGGGAATTACAGCAAGGTCTTTCACATCCTGGTTTCTGGGCTTCTACAAGTAGAAGCCAGTAACACCAATTTTATATTGCAGTTAATAAAGATTAACCAATTAAAAATTGGTCTGCCATACATTTCAGTAGTTTATAATGGATGAACTGTTGGTTATTTTCCATGGGTTTTGCTCTGCCATTAGAAGATACAAATTTATTACAGTGTTTTATAGTAATATCTCCTGCATTGATGGTGAAAGTTGCATTCCATGGAAAAGTCTTCCAAATGAAAGCCCAGTCTATCAGAGTGCCACTAACGCTTTTTTAAAAAATCTGGGAAAGGACATTTTAGAGGAAGTTCTCTTCATTGAAGCAGAGACCAAGATATATCAGTGACTTGAGAAATAAAATTATTTTCCTTATTCTCCTGAAGTCTTATATTCATCCATAAATGCTGCCATCTGTGATGTCTTACCAGGGTTTTGTGATACTTACTAGTAAGTCTGCATTTTTAATATTAACCTCTGTGAGATAAAGACAGATACCTATTTTATGGGCTAGTTGCTTAATGCAACAAGTTGTAGCTGCTTGAATTCCCTCTTCATCATGTTAAGTCTATCGAATTGCAGTGCAGTGCCATGCTATCTATGGGAGGCAATATAAGTTCGAATAAGTATTAACATTCATCTTGGAAAGAGAACGGAGATGCACTTAAACCTCAAAGCTTCTGTTTATCCAAACCCTGAAGTTTAGAGTGTATATGCACAGGCATGGATGAACACATGAGCACAGTTTTGTGTGCATACATGTAAAAAAATGACCATAATTCCTGCATTTCTGTTAATCCTGGAGGAATCTGGGCCATCTGTATTAAAACAAACCTTGTTTGACAGCTAAAAATGAAAGAATATTTTTAAGCAAACGCAATTAATTTAACCAAAGAAACATCTTTACCGGTGCTGATGTCTTAAAATCCCTGCTATAATTGGCATTTATGCTGGCAGTACAGCACTGTGACCAGAGATGGACAGAATGTGGCAAATGACCAGTGCTTCTCAGGTGGACTCTAAAGGTGCTGGTTGAACTGCAGTGGCAGAAGGAACCTCTCCAGGAGTATCAGGCAAACATTTTTTCAATAGCACTAGGCCTCTTCCTAGCATATGTGTTATATGTGTGCAAAAATAACTATGTATGTTATTAAAATAAAATAACACGTATTTCTGGTTTTTGTTTTCTCCATAGGTATGGGAAAATTGTATCCACAAAGGCAATTCTTGACAAAAACACAAATCAGTGCAAAGGTACGTGCAAAATGTCTACCCTGTGAGTTCATTGTCTGTTTGAATGATTGACTGGTGGCTTGACTGCCAAGGCTTTGGCTCCAACTGTGCAATCAACATAATGTACAGTATATTACAAACATATTTAATAATGCCAAAGCTTTGAGTTGTGTTTCCAGTAACATTGCTCATTAATTTTTTTCATTAACAAACAAAATGAAAATCACAAATCAGAACAAGTATCAAATTGCTTCAGCAGAAAAGTAAATTACCTTCTAACCACATAGTGCTATCTGATTTGAATGATATCATCAGTGATGCAAATTGATTTCCTATATAAAAATGAGAAACCTTTGGGAATAGATTCCCAAGGAAAACCTGGTTTAATTTTTCTATTTTTGTGAAGTCTTGGCCTATGCTATTGGAATAGGAAAATATTCTTTATACACAAATACATCCACAAGTTGCAATATCAAGATATAAAAATGATTCCTCTTCCAGTTTTATGTTCTTAATTTTTCTGCTAACTTATGAAAACATTTTTTTAGTGAATTATAGCATGTTTTGTGTGTGTATAGCTTTATTTGCCGAGATAAATACTGACTAACATGTCTAGTAGTATCTCAGGACTAGAATTGTTATTCATTTACCAGTCTGAAGAGCCATCAAATCTATGGGGGAGAACCTCTGCTTTAAAATGACTCTGTAACTTTACAGTAGTGATATACAGAATCCTTTTGGAGTAATAAAGTCTATGAAAGTGGATTCTTCTGATAAGAAGCACATTCTGGACAGCATTTCTATGAGTTAGTAAAAAGAAAAAGCATTGCAGTACAGGAATATCTCACAAGTAGCCGGATGGGGTGGGAAGAGAAGAAGCAAAGGAAGAAAGGAAGACATTTGAGGAAGTTAAAGACGGGTCAAAATGCTGCCAGCGCTACCAATTAAGTTCTTGCAGTGTGTAGAAGTGTGTCCCTTTACCTATTGCCTGCCACAACAGCATTCATTTGCCACTAAAGAGAAAAGTAGACTGGAAGACTGCAGTTCTAGTCTTAGAAAACTCCGCCAACCCAACCAGTCATGGGCCGTCCTCAGAAGTGGCACTGTGTGTTTGCTTTTGCCTGGATGTGCTTTTCCTTGGAGCACTGTTCTGGCAGATTTCTGATAACATTGGTCTGTCTGCATTTCTTTAAACATTGCATCAGGAACAAAATCTGGTTTGTTTTGGGTTTTTGTTGTTGTTGTTTTGTTTTTTTTTTTTGGGGGGGGGGGTGGGGGTGTTTTGTGTGTATTAT
>JANZLQ010000078.1:754772-782106 GCA_026212715.1 Elanus axillaris | reverse complement strand
GGCTGGGGTTGTTTTGATTGTATTATGAAGGAATACCCTCATGGGAAGATGGGCTGGGCCAGGTGCAGAAAGCCATGGCACAGTGGCCGGGGGGGCACAGAGGTGCAGCTTCAAAGCCAGTAAGGTGATGGATGTGCCTGATGCTGGCTGCTGCGTGGCCAGGAGATTTGAGTTTTGGAGGCAAGGTGCAGCGTGGGGAGTTGTAGGGTGAGGGGGACTTGTAGCATGATGGGGCTACAAAGGAGCTGAGCGGATTGAATGGGCTCTGAGCTGGTTTAACAAGGAGGAAGAGTCCTGCAGTAGGATAGGAAGGTCCTTGGGGTAGAAGCACTTTGGGATAGGGCTTTGGGGCAGGAAGGAGTTGAGGCTTAGGCCTAGGAGAGCTGGAGGGGTCTGAGCTGCTGATGTGAGGGATGAGGAATAGAAAGTCTCTGATTAGGTAGGTTGGCGTTTCCCTGGGGCCCTCTCCACCGGCTTACACTCCAACTAAGACCTTTAGGGACAGGGTCCTTGTCCCCCTTCCAATTACCGTACAAGACTGAACTGTTTTCTGCTCTCTCGTGTCAAATCCATCCTTTTTTCATCTTTTTTTCTGAAATTTGTCCATCTGAAATGGCAACACAAATCAGGTAGATGGAGTCGAATTTGAACTGGGCTGTATGTTGAATAATGAGATTGAGTTCATGGGAAAGAGAAATGTATTTGTCTCTGCTGATCTTGGTTGTCTGAGACCACTGTGTTGTCCATATAGATGCTTCAGCTGGTTGCCTAAAGGTTGGTGGAGACAATCTGGGGGAAGCATGCTCGATGATTGTTCTTAACTTTTTTTGTTTTGTTTTTAAACGCATATTTGACTGGTAACTACTCCACAAATGTGGTGCCGTGTGATCAGAACTTTCTTCTGCTCCCATTGCCAACGGTAATCAAGGAAAGGAATGGATCTGTTTGCGAAACATAAAATGTGAAGTGGAAAGATTGTAAAGGATGTGAATGGTAGAATTTTGAGAAAGAAAAACATCTGGGTTTAGTGTTCTTTATATTGTAGTTAGCTTAGAGATTATTGTAGTGGGGGCTATATAACAGTGAGTTGGAATTTTGTAAAAGTTTGCTTTCATGCTGTTGTATTACACTGTAGGGCAGAGATATTTATTTGTATTTTCAAAGATGGATCTTTATGACATAAGTGGTGCCATTAAAAGATCATAAACATAATTGGATTTATTAACAGTATGCTTCGTGACATAAAAAGAATAGACTTGCTGCTCTAAATGCTGGGTACAATTTCCTTCCTCTTCAATAAGGCTGCCAAAAAAAAAAAAAAAGCTTCCCAGGAATCAGTGGAAGGGACCTGAAGAGATCAGGACCTGCCTTGGGGCAGGATCAGCTCTATCCCACTGCTGAGGAGTGGTTTTGTAACCTTTGCTCAAAGGCCTCCAGCAGTGGAGATTCCTTGAGCTCCTCAGGCAATATGTGATAGCACTCCCTTTCCTCACTATAATGAAGCCTTTCCTAATGTCTAACCCAAATCTCCCTTGATGCAATTTAAGTCTATTGCTTCTTTTCTTATCCCCAGTAGACATGCAGAACAGTTTATTCCCTTCCCCTTTTCAGCAGACATATATATTTGAAGACTGCCATGCATCTGCCGTAACTTTTCCTTAGACTAAACACTGGTCCTTTCACTTTTTCCTTAAAGGCAATTTGTTTTAAGTTTCTGATTATATTGCACTTTGCTGGTCTCTCTCTAATTAGCTTGCTTCTTACTTGAAGACCTTTAAGCCGGGCACAGGGTATCAGATGGCCTAAATCTTACCATTTTAAATAGTGTGGAGAGGTTATTTCATTTGTCTTCTCTGTGATCACATGACTCTCCTTTGTTGCTATATCCATGTAAATAACTATATGTATTTAAAATATAGATACATTTCTGGGGCACAGGGTGTTGCATGAAAACAACATTACTGATATATGCTAAGAGATTCTCTGCAGCCCCCGGTTCTGTTACTCTTTTCTCAGCTCTGCTGCCAGCCAGGCATCCCTTATTGTGTGCTCTGCTCTGTGCTGTTGATTATTCCCTCCTAAGGCTAGTACTTTTCATTTGTCTGTATTGAATTTTATCCTATTTTTTTCCAGGCTACTCCTTAATTTGCTAAGATTATTCTCAAATCTTAAGTCTCCAGAGTGCTTGCAGCACATGGCTCTTTAGTATCCTCTTCAGTTAATAAATGATTTCTCTAATCCTCTGGTCAAGATAATTTGGAAAAGACTGAATAACAACAGACCTGGGGAAGGCTTTTGAGGAAACTCTCTCAGTACACCAGGTAGCCATTGAGAACTTTTTTTAATTGGATCTGTTATTCAGTTTGGCACCTACATCATACCAGTTTTAGCTAGATTTATTTCTCCCGTCTTCTCAAGTTATGAGAAACAACCAAGGTTTAACTAAAATATATAGTACTTACTTATCTATGAGACTAGTTACCTCCTTCTTGATGGAAGTACAGTGTGACATTATTTATTGTTGTTAAATCCATGCTGCATGGTAGTAATCACCTCTTACCTTTGAGGGTCTGTGTATGGATTTATATGACTATTTGCTCTTAAGATTTTTCCAGAAGTCAAGTGTCTCTCTAATACACTGGGGCCTACATCCATTGCTTTAAAAAAACTCCAAAACAACAAAAACCAAAAAAACAGGCAATTTGTTTGCTCCTTTCCAGTCTTCTGGATCTCACTGACCTTCCGCAAAGTGTGACGTATCTTGTTAAATGAACACGTCATCCTGGGATATGTATCCAATGCAGTAGGGTGGATGAAATTCAAGGATATGATGGAAGAAGTTATCTCATGATTGGAGATTTCAGAATCTGTTTCAGCATCATCTGTGTGTTGACCAAGGTATGGAGTAGAGCTGAAAGTGGAAAATAGTTAATATAGCAAAGAAATTATTTCGAATACCCCATGTAACAGAAGATCTGTTAAAATAGGTTACCGCTTAGCAAGAAGTGTTAGGGTTCCTCTTGGAAAAACAAGGAAAACACTCTGCAATGGACTTCAAGTCATTCTCCAGTATTCCTCAGATTATTAAAAAGATACCCGCTACATTCCTGTTGTGCTAAGGAGTAGTGTTACCTGAGGATTTCTCCCTGGTATGAATTAAGCAGTTGGGTCTAAAGTAATCATATGTGCTGCAAGGGAGTTCACTAGGGAAACTTTTTGACATAACCTCTCATTTTCAGATTGCTCTTTGTTGGTGGCATAAGTGCGAAGTGAAGCAGAGGAGAAGCAACAATCACCCTGTAATAGAACAAGATATAAAACAAAATAAGCACAGTCATGACAAAATGGCCAGAAATCACTGAACAAAGCAGGGAACTATCACATATGGAGAATAATGAAAAACAGACACATGATTCATTCAGATGTTCAAACACAAAAACCCTAACGAACAAGTTGGAGAGCTTTGGCTGCTTTTGCTTTTTCCCTTTCCCTCCCCTCTTTCCTTCTCCCCCTTGCATTTCCCTTCTGGGTCTACTGTATTTGCTAATTTAAAAACTAGGGGAAATGAAATAAAAGAAACCATTCAGGAGAAGCGTTAATCTGAAACGTGTAGACTCTTCTCTTTCCAGCCCTCGCCCTCCGCCCTCCCCAGACTGGCTTGCCTTTGATAGACCTACGTGCTTAGAGCCGAGGGAGTGAGTAATGGTTGTTTCACAGTACAGTTTCCATACCTCATAGCAATGGAATACAGAACAGTTAATCTGCCAAATACACAAGCCCATTTCTTAGAGTATGAATTACTGTCATCTGCATCTGCCCTTGCAGACACTTTAATTGCATGCATGCAGATTTACTTCCTGGTTTAATCAGGAGCTCATATGATTTCGAGCATTTTGCTAGGACCTTAGAAGATGAGCATAGGAGACTGACTAAAAGTCCAAAATCCCACCTGTGGGAATTTTTTTTAAAAATAAAATCCATGAATCACAGTAATTTGTAGGAGACAAACACTTTAACTGCATATTCTTCATTTTATGTATATTTTTTTAAACCATGCATGACTTGATTGTTGAATAGTAGTGTTTATCTTAGGAGAGAAATGTGCCTAACATGATGAGGGGAACTATAGAGACCCTATTTATAATTTTAATATTTCATTATTACATTTTTCTTATTGAGAAATGTAGCAATGATCTATTCATTTTTAAAATATGAAAACTGGGGATGCGGATATACAGTCATTAGGATTGCGGTGGGTTTATGGTAAAGAAAATGCCATGAGGTCATCTGTGTTAACCCATATATCACATACAATTTTATTTCTCCAGTTGCCTTGCTGTTTTTAGACCAGGACTTAAAATTTACCATGACCTATTTTATAAATTGAGAGTTTATTTGTGTAACAGAAATGAGATAACTAGAGGCTTACTCTAAGTGTTGGAGGTAATTGGAATGGCATGATAAAGTGGTGCTTCATTTCTCCTGAAAGGAGTCTGTCTTGCCTTTTGTCAGCGGTGCTACTCATCTGCTTAAGTTCACCAGCATCCCTAAGTACCCTAATGCATTGGAGCTTAATGAGCTGCAGGCTTCTGCTCTGGTGTTCTAATAAACAAAGCTTATAAGCATATAGTAGATATACCTTGGTGTATACGTTAGACAAAATACCTCATAACTTTAAATTTTAGAAAGTAGGGGTTTTGCACATATTCTGTGAAGACTAAAGGTTATTTGTGATGATATGAAATTATACATTTTCAGTTTATTAATTCTTATTCCTGTTATACTTAAAATGGCACAATTTGGTTGTGATTAGCAACATGAAGCAAGTCTATGTAAAATAATAAGCTAGTGAAGAAAGAGCTAAGCTGCTGTCATGATTTAACGCCAGCCAGCAACTAGGCACCACGCAGCCACTTGCTCACTGCCCCCACCCCCCCAACCCGCAGTGGGATAGGGGAGAGAATCGGAAAAAAGTAAAACTTGTGGGTTGAAACAAACACAATTTAATAGGACAGAAAGGAAAAAAAACCCCACAACATTGATGATAATAATAATGACATGACAATAACAATAAAAGAAGAATTAGAATATACAAATCAAGTGATGCACGATGTAATTGCTCACCACTTACCAACTGATGCCCAGTCAGTTCCCGAGCAGTGACCCCTCGCAGGCCAGCTCCCCCCAGTTTCTATACTGGGCATGACGTCCCATGGTATGGAATACCCCCTTGGCCAGTTTGGGTCAGCTGCCCTGGCTGTGTCCACTCCCAGCTTCCTGTGCCCCTCCAGCCTTCTCGCTGGCTGGGCAGGAGAAGCTGAAAAATCCTTGAATTAATATAAAAACACTACTTAGCAACAACTGAAAACATCAGTGTGTTATCAACCTTCTTCTCATACTAAATCTAAACCATAACTCTATACCAGTTACTAGAAAGAAAATTAACTCTATCCCAGCCGAAACCAGGACAGCTACATAGAAAGCTATTTACTTAATAAATTTTATTTATTGGGAATAAGCTGAAATTGCAATAACTGTGCTGTGTTATTTATGATTCTCAGAATTGCCATTTTGAGACAGAAAAAAAATCCAGCCAAGTAGGCCTGTGCCTGATCACAGACTGTAAACTGTTCACACTAGGAGGGCATGCACAGCATGCTTCAAGGGGAAATGGATCTTGTAGAAAGTAAATAATTTTTAAAACAGACTTATTTAATTTTGAAACTCTAGACTTGTGTAACAAATAAATCAATCTTATTTTTGATGCCGGCATAGACAATAGATGAGGTGATCTTTTTGTGCATTAGTTTTGTTTGCTTTTTGGGGGGGGGGTGCCTTCTTTTTGATCCACTCCAAAGTCTTATGTAATCAGTGGCATAATAGTTCACAAGTTGCTGTAAGTGTAGCACTATGGAATATTTTAATTCAGCAGGTGTTCTGACAGTGAGGCGTTTGTGAAGGCTGGCTAGATGCTGAGTGTGGCCAGGTGCTCAGCAAGTTTTATCTATGGCTCTGCTGATCCACCTCACTACTGACTTGTCGCAGCCCCAACTGATCTGGTCCTTCTGGTCCTGGGTGTCTTGGACAGAGGGCACAAACTATGCTGAGTTGTGCCCATTCTGGTTAGCAAGCCAGCTGAGAAACCCACATCTCCTGAGTTAGAAGGACAAAATCTTCAGCAGCGTCACTGAGTCCCATTTCTAAACGGTGGACAACAACAAAAAAGGCAAACTTGCCATGCTAAGGTTTTTGATAACAAGAGATACATTACACATCATGAGGTTAGTTGTTTAAAATTTATAAATGTTCAGAGGTTTCTTTAGTTTGTTTTCTGTTTTTTGAAACTTTAGTTTCAGTCCTGTGTTTTTTATAAGTAAAGGTTGAGATTTATTTTTTTTTCTGTTTAAATATAAAAGTGATTATTACTGTGTAACCACATGAGACTAGGAGCCAAGTCTTTAGGAAAGTTGCCTAAAGGAGACATTTAAACACCTTAAAGGCAGGCATACATCAAAATAAAATGAAAGAATTGCCAATAAGAAACCATGAGGTTTTTCACTGTGTGGTAAGTTCACACCCTACCTTATCAAATAAAAGCTTGTTTGATTTGCAGCTTCATAAACTATGATGCTGTGTAAATTGGACCATTTTAAGAAGTTATCAGAAACTAGATGGGGAGAATAAAATAGTGCATATGTATATTCAAAAATATACATGTAGCTACCCCCTTGAAATTACAGATGTTGTATTTATGGATGTTTAGGTAATGTAAAGAAGCAATGACACTCAGTGGGAGCCTGTGATGCTGTTGGGTGAACTATTTTCCTGGCACCTGTTGGGTTGGTCAGCAGGTGTTCTATGTCTTGGCAAATGTGTGAGTGTTTTGCAAGATCTCACTTTAGCTTAGAGGTAGAGATTCTCCTGTTTGTATATTTTTGAATGCTTTCCACATCTACTGAAGTGAAATAGAAAAGGGTTTGATGAGTCGTGCTGAGCAAGTCATCATAGCTAGAGCATGCCAGCACTGGGCCGCTGCCCTGCCATGGTGAGGAGTTGGAGACATACACGCCTGCATGTCTGCAAAATGTTGCTGCACCTCAACAAACATTCTTGACTGCATCTAAACAGTGCTCTGTCTCAAGCAAGTCCTCTAAAAATTGCTTATTGAGTTTGAAGCCAGGTCCTCTACAGAGGAAACTCCTTTCTAATTAGTTCCCCAGACACTTTCTTAAACGGCTTCTTTGCAATTAAGGAAAATATTTCCTGGGTCATTATCTTTTCATAAATGAACTCATGGCCTAGCAAATATTTTCTGTAAGGAGACCCAAGATGCTCAAGTATTCTGTGACATATCTAATCTGTGATTATTCTTAATTTACTGCTTCCAAAATTTGCAGGCCCATATCGCTGGCAAATAATTGGTTTAATTTTGCTTCCTTCCAGAGAAATAAAAAAAGTAAAAGTTCCATTTATACACAGTGATTAATGTTTTGATTCATTGGTCTGTATAAAACTTTGCAATAGCTTGGCATGCGTTTGAAGTGCATTTTGGGACTGGGTAATGTTAGTAGGCTCTTAGTGGTCTCAGCAGACTTGGAAATATCTATTTCATATCACGGAAGTGAGTAGAAGGGAAATTTTTTTCTCTTTGAACAGCAGCTTATAATCAGCTTTGTTGAAAGCTTACTTGCAATGCGTTGGCTTTTTCAACTGTCTTGCAGAATCACTTCGCTTAAAATTTTTTTCTCTGATGCCATGATAGAGCATCTCATATATCAGTAAATCTGTTTGGCCTCTGGTTGCTCGAAGGCAGGTCATCTCTTCTAAAAGTGGTGGTACTTTGCCGAGAAGTTGGTTTCTCAAAAGTCTGAAGACCTTCAGTGCAGCAGCTGACCTGTGGAAACCCCCAGGTTAGGCGGAGAAGGACGGTGCCTGGCTCCGTAGTTTTGCTAGAGTCAACTCCGTCATGCGCTCTCAGATTATACAGTATATGCAAAACAAATGCTAACTTGATATAGTAACAGTTTGATCCTACATCCAATTGACAGACTCCTACTGGACACGGGTACACAACAGGAACCATTCTGAATCAGATCTGTTAATTATAGCGTGACTTCACTTCTGCGGTATGCCAGCAATCAGAGCAGTCACCCACCGCTGGCACTTTCCCCTATTAATGCACGTCCCTGGCTTTTGTTTAGAAGAGTACAACTCCCTTACCCAAGTGAATTAAATAAATGTTCTTTTTTCTTGGTAAATAGTATACTGTGAAAGTAAACCACTAATAGACTGTGCCGTCATTTTTAATAAATCTGTCTTCCTGGGTATTTGAGGGCTGCCTGTCTGGAGATGGCATAGGATTGCTCGAGTAGGAATATATGTGCAACACAGGAGAAAAATCATAACCTCTGGCAATAAAGATGTAGCTCCCTCAATGCTGAACAAAAAACCCACCCACACCAGTGCTGGGGAAGGAACTGGTAGGAATTATTAATATTACTCTATTTAGGTTATGGTAGCTGTACAGCAGTAAAACTCTAGGTGCTAATCAATGGTACAGAAAACAATTGTACTCTATAAAAATTAATTAAAAGACAACCTTGTCCTATGGACTTTGAAGCCCAGGGCTCTGAAAAAGAGCAGGGTCCACGATTAATTTAGGTACTGCGAGTAATCTTACGACTTTGAATGGAGTTAAATGACAATTTTTTGAAATACTGAATTCTCCAAAAAAGAAAACCCAAACCAGTCTTTCAGCTCTCCTGAGAACAGTCATACATTTGGATAACATTTAGTGAGTTTTTTCAACCCGGAATGTCTTGAGGAGAGCTAAATTTATATTTGAGAAAAGGAGGAGGCCATGTTAGGGGTGGTAGAAACAACTCTCCTACTTGGTGAAATAGTTTTTGTCTGGGCCTTCCTCAGGACCAATGATCGGCTGATGTTTTCTTCCATTAGATGGCAGTGGTGTGATATGTGGTTTCTCTGGACCCCCGAATTACAAGATTGATTAAAAAATTACTAATAGTTCAATTTTTCTTTTATCTTAAAAAAACCCAACTCTTAGTTCTGTTTATAATTTCAGAGTCTTCAAGATTTCAGGTTTTTATTCATGTAGCATTTTACAACTTATTGGTCAGTTTCAAGCATATGTGCCCGAGGATTGGGACTTTCAAATACAACAGAGTTAAATATTTTCAGAAAACGGGCAGCTGCATACAGTTGGAGACTCGGTGCTCCTGCTGCCGGAAATGCAGGGTGGGTTTAGTTTTACTCCACCTAAAGTAACCACAGTAAATCACCACTTTGCTCATCTATGGTGGAGCCAGAGCTTGTGCTGGTTTTTCCCAACCAGGAGTTTGGGAGGGAGGTATGGGTATTGGAGGAGAGGGTGGAAGCTGTAAGGAATGCTTGGAATGGGGGATTGGAGTTACTTGCAGGAAGTTGTAGCATCACACTTGGGATAGGACATGAACAGGAAAGGTGGGGCTCAAATGTATAAGAATATAGGCTTTGTTCACTTCATTGCTTGTACAATATTCTGTTTTATTCTAAACAAAGGAAAAAAAATTTTTTTTTTAATATGATCTCTGTAAAGATCTTTCAACCACATGCCCTTGTTGCTTGTGGTATTAGTCGTGTTGTTGTTGTTTATTAACTTATTAAATATGGAGCAGTAAACATCATTTGTTTTTAAATGAATGAAAATGGGCTTGTTGCCCTTCATGGCTTTTTATTAATTGAATATTTTTGCTAAGCTGTCTGCTTTCAGATCAAAGGTTGCAGCCAGGAGCTGGGGGTCAATGGGACCTCCATTTAAATGCATGTTATCTCTATGTTAATTGCCTGCATATTTAACCAACCTGGCATGTCATTCTGGAGAAAGTAAAGGTTTTTGTGGTCAACCTTTAATCATGAAACAGCAAGAAAAAGTCTGAGTGACCTGGTTTGCCTGAGGTATCTTGGTTGCTCCTGTCAGTCACTTCAACTCACAGTAAATTGTAGGGTAAATTCCACAAAACTGATGGAACAGATCTTTAAAAAAAGCCCCTAAACTGCTGAAAAAACAGTGTTCAAATTTTTAGTGTTTAATTTGTGTTTATTTGTAGCACATTACCTTAGTAGTTATTTCCTTTTTAATAAAATCAGAGTTTATTGCTAGTATGGATAGTTACTAGAGAAGAAAGTCACGGAACAGCCGTTAAATATGCCTTGAGTTTTGGAGACAGTTACATATTTATCAGGTTGGGTGAATTTGAGATCTTAGATCAGAAAGAACCGCAGAGCTACTGCTTGCTGTGCTCTACTTTCTTGGGCTGTTACTGCAGAAGTGTTAAAATACTTACACTTAAAGGAGAGGGGTGTATGCCATGCAACAAATCCTTCTGAGGCTGCTGGGATTAATGAGCCTCTGTTTTGTGACTGCTGTGGTTTCTCTAGTGCCTAGTAATGAGATTGAATTTTTGGAACTTAAAATATTTGAGAATGTTACTGTTGCTCGAATAGGGTCATACAGTTCAAATGTTATGCGGAAGGAGAGGCTAAGAGGGAAATATGTGTAGATATTTCTGTAGTATATCCTTTGCCTTGCTTTTTATTCCTTTTGTAACGATTCCTAGAATTCAGTTTGCCTTTTTGAGCAAATATGGAGCTGACATTTCTATGGACAGTTCAAAGGGCATCATTTTATAATGTGAAGCTGGAATTTTGTCCCATGTGCATCACTACATTTATCTACATTTAATTTCTTCTGCTGGTCTAGTACCTAGTCGCTTAGTTTAATAAGGTCCTTCTGCGGTTCTTCACAGATGCCCCCCGCTGTTTTCTCTCCTGAATAATCTTGTCACCTCACTGTTTAGCTTCTTCTTGTCATTCATTTACAAACAGGTTGTGCAGTATGGGTCCTGGCAAAGCTCCTTGTGGAAGGCCATTGGTGCCATTCCCCTCTTGTAAGAAAGACCATGCCCTCTACCCTCTGTTTTTATCTTTTAACCAATTGTTTACCCAAGAACTTTCCCTTTTAAGCCATGGCTGCTTAGTTTCCTGAGAAATCTTTTGTGGGGGCCTTGTCAAATGCCTTTTGGAGATCCGAGCAGACTATATTAGCCAGATCACCCTTATCCACAGGCTTGTTGACCTTTTCAAAGAACTCCAATAGGTCTGTGAGGCAAACCTACAAAAGCCAGGTTAACTCTTTCCACATGTTGTATTTCCATTGTTTTTACTCTGTTTCTGTAATTTCTGGTAATTTGACACCAGGTTTACAGAACTGTAGGTACCGGCATCTCACCTAGGATCTTTTCAGAGCAATGCCACCACGTGTGCCACCTCCTGTTCCTCAGGTACGAAGTCTGTTTTAGAAAAGAAGCTGCATACCACTTATTAGTTTGTGTAGTCAGCTATTGCATCCTGGAGCTCTTTTCAAACAGGGAGGGTGAATACCATCTGTTGTTGTAATTTGTTAGTGTTCACTTTTGTCAATTTGTCCCATAACCTCCTCTGTGGTCATTTCAAATTAAGAGGTACATCTGTTCTTCTGGGCTTCCTAAGCAGCTGCTCTCTGGAACAGCACCTAAAAATGTGATCTTTGCATTATATCCCATTTTGCCCAATCTGTGTAGGGATAATTAAAGTCCCCTATGAGCACTCCACTTGCTTTCTGCCCTTACTGCTTTTCTGCATCTTCCTCTGCACGTTGCAGTTGGTGTTGCCATCCTGGCAGGGCAAACAGGAGTACAGAGATAGCTCTCCAGTAACGCAGAACTACTGTTCTTCATTTTTAGGGCTGGGATTTCAGTTCTTGCAGTATCTGTGTTACTCGCTGCCATTCTTAGCCCGATCGTTTCTGCACCACCAGCACAGTCTACTCTTGTCTGTACCAAGTATGATGTATCTTTGTCTGATGGTGGTCCACCCATTGCCTCTCACTTTCACAGTCTAATACGTGAGTGTTTTCTTACTGTAGTTTGTATTCCAGTTCACCTCTCTTATTTCTTAGACTTAAAACATTTAGGGAGCTACTAGTGTTTCAGTTGTATTGTTGGCACCATATTTGAGTGACTCTGTGGTTACTTTCCACCCCAGTACGTCCACTTAAGTTTTCTGGCCTGTTGTTTTGCTTGCAAGAGGGGTAGATCTAGTGATCACCCCCTGATTTTCTCTAAGGTTACCAACTCCCCCATCTGGTTGCCCGATGAGAGAGACTGCCATTGCTCCAACCTGCTCCTTCGGTCTGGTTAGCTCCAAGTTCTAGAGGGACACTTTCAGTGCCAGAACATGCAAACTCAGCAGCTCTCACTCAGTGGGGAAGATCCAGCACTGGCCCACATCCCGCTTCACCACCTGAATGCTGCCTTGAGCTGGCAGCTGTCCTAATGGACTCAGGCCTGCTGTATGATATGCTGAAATATCCTCTATGAACCTCTTCCTTTGCAGGATTTGGCTGGATTGCTTGGAAATGACATCCCAAAATGTGCAGCTGCTGAATTTCTGTGTCTCACCCAGTCCCTCCCATTTTGCTGTCCTGCTCCGAGGAGCCAGAATCTCCTGCTGAAGACCATAAGTTGTCTGCACAGCACACTCATCTGTGCAGCTTTCCCATGGGGAAGACGTAGCAATGATGGTTGGCATAGTAAATTTGGTAATTCCCACTTTAATTTCTTCTCCCTGAGTATTTGATAGGGTTGTTTGTTCAACTTTTTTCTGTCCAGGTAACCTGTTTGACCACCCCTCCTGTTGCTGCCCTAAGGAGTTTTCTCCTCCCTCCATGCAGCCAAATTCATGCTTCTATGGTCTCAGCTTAGTTCTTGGAAACGTTGGGGCTCTTCTTACTCAAAAGAGTGTGGAGAGGGATTGGTGAGGAAATGGAAGACAGAGCACTTAAGAGAGCATTTACAGAACCAAAACAAAATAGCAAAGACACTGTCTATGAATAGATCAGCGACTGCTATTAGGCGAGGGAGAAAAACATGTGCACGGTGCTGGCAGCAAGAATAAGTGAGGGTAAATGGGCCACGGTTAAATTACGGGCGAAATATGGGTGAGAGTTTCTGACTAGCAGAGCAGCAAAGTTTTGGTACAGGAGGTGGAGCAAGCTCAGTTTTTATGACGGGGGTTGTGACACGAGGCTACTTGAGAGCGGGATGAGGGTTCAGTGATCAATTTTTGTCCCAACGCATGCACTAATTTCGTAGAGTTCCCTCAATATTCTGAGTCTGGAGTCAGGCAAGTATTAGAAGATGTAGCTTTTTAGCGCATCATTTCATTCAGCTGCTACAATATGCTAAATAGCCACACCTCCGCAAGGAGCGCGAGGAAGCTGGGAGCTGTACTCTCCTTCGGGCTGCTCTCTTCGGGGCCACTGCAGCTGATGCGGGAGCTGGGCTCCGGTGGCCACTGGCTCAGGACCCTTGGGACTGTGGCACTCTCCCACCTCCCCTGCTGCCCTTTTAAACAGACCTGTCCCTGGAGGATGTCTGCTGGGGCAGCTCCTGCAAGGTCAGAGCCCAGCTCCTGGGCTAAAGTGGGGGGCAGCAGTCTCACTCGCCCTTAGCCAGGCTGACCGGCTATGTTGGGGTACAGGGGGGCGGAGGGGGGGAGCGGTGATGGATTGCTGAAATGCTGGGGAGCAGGAGCTGGAGGAGTGACGCGTGGCTTCGTTATGGTTCATCTCCTTGCAAATGACGTGCGTGTTTGCCACCGTGAGGCCTAGGAAATGTCTGTAGGTTTGCACATTAAAGACAATAAAATAATTCCAAAATGGGTTTTGTCAAATTAACCTTCAAAAGCCCAGCAAGGTGAGCTTTCTGTGTTTCGGGAGTGAGGATAAGGCAGAGGAATGGCTATGAAATGCTCCTTTCTTATTTTAACTGAAAGTTGAGACTATCACTCAGTCATTTCATATTAATAAGGCTCATAAGAAAATAGGATTTTCAGATTATGATTTTAAAGCCCCATGTTCCCACTGTGTTTTAAAGAAGAGTGGAAGCACATGTTGCCCACAGGACTAAGTGAAACCAGAAATTTCATTTCAGTTTAGACAGTCTTTACTGACACTCTGCTCCTGGGTTTGGCAGTCCTGGAAGGGAGAAGAGAAGTGGAATGTAAAAGGGCAGAAACTTTCCAGTCAACATTTGGTTTGAATTTACATATAGCTTTAAAAAAGAAAGAGAAAAAGAAAAACGGAAAAAAGTGCCATTATAATTTCAGTGTAGGTCCACTTTAACCTCAGAAACACTAGCTGTTCTGTAAACCTCCCACACACCTTTCATTCTATATGCTGCATGAATGTCTCTTTACTGTTATTTGGTCCTGATAAATAAGGATTTAAATGGAGAAAACTTTGCAATACAGAAATGTTCGGATTGGCATATAGAAAAGTAGTGTTCTTTATTTATTTTACTTATTTTATAAATTAGATAGCTCCCCACATTCCTTCAGAAACAGAAATAAGATCTCTTATTACAGCTTACCTTCTCTCTAGGAGAGGTCCACACTGTGGATTGCAGATCTAGTCTGTGCTGTTCAAGGCATTGTAAGAAAATCTCTGAGGTAGGGTAAAGAAGGCCTTCAATTTTAAGACCTCAGTTGCCCTGTGCAGAGCAGCCCCATCATATCAAAGAGCTTGTGAAATATATCTTTATGAAAAAAATAAAAGTATGTGTATATGTGTGTTGAACTACTTTGTTAGAAGATGATGTATCATCTCATATAATACCTTGCATCCTGATAATGAAAGAATTGACAATTGTGAACACTGAGATATGTTATACAAGTTGCAATTCATCAATAATAACTAAAAATATAATTTTGGTCTAGTGATAAACTTTCCTGGAAAAAGTAATTTAATTATCAATCACAAGATCAGTGTTGACATTTGAAGTTGACAGTAGGGTTCAACTCATTAACGTTTCTATTTTGCATGTGTCCTTTACTCTGCCTCCTGAATTTTCTGAATATAAAAAGGGCCACCTTAGGATGTGTATAGTTAGCATTAGATGAGTTCTGAAGCACAGTACTGAAGAATGCCTTGAGTTTCACTAAAATGAATCAATCTTCATAAAACATGTTTCAGCCCTGATGCATCCTTGTGTTTCAAAGTTCCTTTTAGGACAAAGGATGTGTAAGCTCGCTATTATAGGACCCACAAATGCTATCATTTATACTGAGCCCTATACCTCAGTATTTTGTTTTATAGTACTGTTCGAAATATCACAGGCCTGAGGATATATTTGAAAAGCTCCTTCTCTCCTTTGTGATGATGTAAAGGTAATGTTCCCAGGTCTGACGTGCTTGGAATGAATTTGGTCGTTACGGTTAGACTGCATGTCAAAAATGTTATCTCCATTATTTCAGTGAAATCCTGACTGTGCACTTAAGATGGTAGCCTCAAGGAGTACGTATAGTGCTCACTTGGAGAGGATATTACGCTCCTGGTATTTATGCTGGCTGGCCTGCATGCTTGTTTTAAACATATCCTTTTTGGGTCTTTTGGATCACTTTTCAGATTTGGGGCTGAATCTTCAAATATTTGTCAACTGCTTTCAAAAGTGAGACACAGAGACGTGCAATGTATTATGCTTACGTGCCTCAAAACCTATGGTACTTTTGGGAGAGCAATACATGGCTCTTCTTAATAAATGCTTACTTGTTCTGCTTGCACTACTACACCTGAAGCTGCACATGGACCGCTGCCTGTGATTTGTGTACGTTCAGTGGATTATTTTGATGCGCAGTTCTGCAAACTCTTACTTCTATGTGTATGAGCGTGAATACCTCCTTTAATTATTAAATGGGACTGCAAGATGAGTAAGTACTTCTGGAAAGCTCAGAGTTAATGTAGAAGAGAAGAGGACCTTCTGCTTTGCAAACTTCTGGGAGAAAAGAAGGTATTTTACACCAACTGGCAAAGAGCTTACAGGGCACACTTCCAAACCTTCAGAAAAAGTTTCCCACAAAGACTTTTTTTTTTTTTTTTTTTTTTTAAGTCATGCTGCAGGAATTAAGTTGGAGATATCACTGACCGAAAGGACATTTTTTCTGAATGAGCCGAGAACCAAAGGAAATGACTCTGGGGTTTGAAATCCTTTTATTTCCTCTGTGGAAGATATCTGTGCAGCTGAAATGAACCATTCTGGCTGGCTCCAAGCCAAACTTTATGGGAACTGAGATTAGGAAGTCCTATGGTCAAAATAGCCATTGAACAAATTGCTTCCATTTTAAAGCCTCAAATTTCCTGACAAAGCTACAGCATTTAACACTTCCTTTTTTTTTTTCACTTGGGTGAACGACCTGCTTGTTATTAGGCACAATCTGTTGATCCAGTTGCGGTCCCTGCAGTGGTCTCAGAATTACCTGCAAAGCATTTGTTAATTTTTACTTTTATGTAAAATAGGCAAAGTAAAACCCAGAAAAATGTTAGAACAGGTTTGGGTGATGCTTCCTGCTTAAAATAGCAGGAAAACTGCTATAAACAAGAAATCAGATTGCCAGCTGCACTGTGGCATTTTCATCTTGCAGCCCTTTTTGAAGGGATGCTTTGTTTTGTTTTATGGTGGGGTTAGCTGGCTTGCTTGGCCTTCGTGAACTAAATGAAGAGGCAGCAGCAATAGCAGTCACGCCTCTGAACTGCTGTATTTACTCCAGCAAGTGCTAAAACCCAAGCAAGTGCTGTGACTAGAGCACCAAGCCTGGCCTCTGAATGCTGTGGCGTGGGCTAGCTAACCTCCGAAGTAACAAAATACTTCACTTAGAAAAATGAAATTCTATGGTTTTGTTTATGTATTTCTTTCCCCGTTGCCTTCAAACCGTTTTGCCGGGTGGTAGGTAAGGGCATGCGAAGGAAGGCCTGGAAGGGGGGCAAAGAGAGTCAGTGCTGGAATCAGGAGCAAAGTCCGGCCGTGCCGCTGCGTCCTTCCCCCGCCGTGCTTGGGACAGGGTTGAGCCCAACCACTCCTGCCGCCTGCCTGTGTGCCGTCCCCTCGGGCACCTGCCCATCTCCTTTCCATGTGGGCAATGCTTCAAAGCAGAGCTTGTCTGGCGTGGGTGTAGGCTGTGTTTTGGACAGTTATGGAAGAGGATGTTGGTGATTGTACCGCAGTCATAGAGATGTGACAGGATGTGGCCGCATCCGCTCTTTCTGTCCCCACCAGCACGGTTTATTCCCCAAAGTGTATATGCCTTTGTGCACGCTTTGTGTATCATGCATTTTAATGCCTTTGCACAACCTAAATTTAAAAGTCCTAAATCTTAGACAGGTGTTTCCATCATTTTGCCTGAGAGACTAATTCCCGAAATAATAAAACTCATTATTAGTAAGGTTTTTTTCTTTATACTCAGCCTAAATTTTGCTTCTCCTAATTTAATCCCACTACTCTTCATTATCCTTCCTCCCCTACCTCTGGGTACCACACTAATTAATTCATCTCCCTCTTTGGTTTTTGCATTTTACCCTTCAATATTATAGTTCAATGTTAAAATGCATTCCTCTTTTCTTGTATTGACTCAGCCCAACAGATACATTTTAGCTCCAGCAGTCTTTCCTTGTAAAACTGTTTCTGCTGACCTCTCTTCAATGTTATTGTTCATCAGTGAACAAACCCTCTGGTTTGTTTACAAATTGCTGGTATGAAAGTGATCAGAACAAGATGCATTACCCCAGGTAAGTGTATGAGTGACATTACAAATGGGGAATTTATATATCAGTGCCCTTAAACCATTTTTGTTTGCTTTCTCTTGGGCTTTTTTTTTTTTTTAGAGGGAGATTGATTGTAGTTTTTATGAATCAGATTTGAAATCAAACCAGAGCCTGACACTTCTTAAATGTAGTTAGAGAGTCCTATTTAATAAGTATCTAGGGCATAGGTGATTTTAATAATTTGATGAATTTTGAAATGTGTTATGAAATGTATATGTGAGTGACCTGGCATGACCCTTTCAAAAGTCTTGGTCTGTACGTCTTTCCTTTTCAATCAGCACTATTTCTGGAATGATTTCTAAACTTTGTGAAGGCCCTTCTTTCCTATCCTGCCCTTTGTTAGTAATATGAATAATCAGCCTCTCTGTTCATTAATGACATTCTCTCATGTATTTGTAGACAACCATCACATCTGCCCTCTCTCGTTTTTTTTCTCCTTTTTTTATCATCTGTGTCCTAGACATAATATGCCAGTGCAGGTAAACTTAAGCAAGCCACTAATGAAAAAAATGCTTAGTCTGTCATTAGTCATCTGAATCTTGACCAAACCGCCATTTTTTCTCTTCCTTCTTCCAAAAATGACACCTAGGCTAATTTTTCCATTTAAAAGTCTGCCCTTCAGTTATGAAGGGAGCATAGTACCACCATATATTACCAATCATCTGAAAAATAAACAAAAAGACCCAAACAAAAAACCCAAGCTCAAGTCCCAGACAATGAGCAAATAAAGGCTGGAAAGAGCACATCCTTATCATCTGGCAAATATGGTATACCACCACAAAAAGTAGGAATGATGTGAGCTTTGCCTGGAGTAAACAATCACTTACTAGAAACTACGTCTGTTAGGATACAATGGCCAACTCCTTCTGCCAGAAGTCCTGTATATTATCTTTTGAAAGTTCCACAGGGCTTTAAGTTTCTGTTAATCATTTTATCAAAATATTATCTGTGGATTTTTTGTCACCTGACAAAGAGGAAATCCTCTCTGGGCCATGTTCCCACGGAAGATAGATTAGGAGGAAAGGCCAAGCTCTGTGAAAGAAGTGATGATACTGCGTGGCCTGAAGAAAATTGCTGTAGGCCAATAATAAATAATAAGCAGGAAAATTAAGAGTAAGCAAGTATTCCAAAAGGATACTGTAAAGTCATGCATTTTTAGTCCTTACCTTAGAGATGGTGGAAGACTCCTAATTCATGCAACAGGAGCAACTAGTAAGCTCAAACTGGAGAACTGTCATGAATAATGGACTACTGTTAACTTGAGAGGTTGTAGTTAATAGGCATATGAAGTGATTTTGCAGTGTCTGTATTTAAATGGATCAGCAATAGGACTAAATTATTAATAGTCAGAAATTTTATTCCTTAAAATAGTTTAATGAATTTAAGATGTCCTCACAGGAGGTCTATTGGTCTATTTTGAGATCCTTTCATGGAAACTGAAGCTACAGGAGGAGGGAGGAAGAGGTTGTCTTTTATCCACAGTCACAGAGGGAAGTGTTGGCAAAGCTAGGATTAAGCCCTGAGTTTTCTTTGCTGTCCCATGTACATCTCACAGGACTCTTTACAAGTGTCTCCAGGAAGTAAAGAATTCATAAAAACCATTTAGTCCAGAAAAAGACTACATTAATTGGTTTAATTAAGAAAACCAAAACATGGAGTCCTGGCAAGTGAAATACCATTACTGAATTATAAATATATAATTTGCATTTTAAAATCCTGTGCAGTAAACCTGAGTTTAAAAATGGAGATGGCCCCTTTATTTCCATGTTTTTTGTATTGCACAGTTGTAGGAAATGTACTGATTTTTGGCCATGCAAGCGACTAGGACTATGGAAATTCCAAATTTATCTACTTAAAATATGTAGCAGTACCCCTCATGCAGATAATAGCTACAGTGACTCAGGAAAATAGAAATGTAGTAGTAGTGCTACTGTAGTAGTAGTAGTAGTGCTGGATAAACACTTGAAGATGTGTTCCCATGCATATGATTTTGAACTGATAAGTTTATTGTGGCCGTACATCTCTGTGGTCATTCTTCATTAATGTTTGTACGCAGTGAGTTTTGCTGCAGTCAGTGTTCATGGAAAGTATCATTTAGATTAGTGTGAGACACATTTTAGTTTTGAGGGGAGCAGAGTGTTCCATCAGCATTTGCCATCAGAAAGCAGGAGCCTGGTCACGGTACTTTGCTGTTTTAAATTTAAACTCGATGAGCTCAGCACTTTGTTTTTTTTAGAGAGAATCAGATGAACTGCTGAATGTAATGTTACACAATGGCAGGTTTTTGATAGTTTAAAAAAAATCAGACCTCTGTATTTCCTTTTAAATGATTGACTGGAATGCCCATGTTGTTCCTGGGAAAGCTTAAATATGTATGTATTGTAAGAACATACTTAAAACTTGATATTTAAGTAGACTGCTTTCTTGCCTAATCACATTATTGAGTTCTGAAATAGTGTTGTCATAACACATTGCTATGAATTATTTATTAATATTCTAAATATATGATTTTTACAGTTCCCCTAATTTTTAAAAAATGTGTTGTTTTGAACTGGACATTTCTGGAGGGCTGAGCTTGAAGAAACTTGTAATAAAACTTCTGGTGAAATATTGGTGCTTATTTGTTTACAGATATGGCATACATTTTTCTGATTTTTAAGCACTTTTGAAAAATCTTGAGTTTTCATTTGAACATTTGGTAGTAAAAACAATCATTTTGCGAAGTGTTGATTTCCTGGGTGGTTTAAATCACCGCATGTGGCTGTTTTGCACATGGGAAATACTGTAGCTGTGTAACTGTTGTGATTGAATGTGGGAGGTATAAACTCTCTTAACGTATGTGTATCTTCTTATCAGAACTATCTTTATGAAAGTGCAGAGTTTGCAGCAGTTCCCATCAGTCTAGCTTTGGTTTCTCCCTCCTCTTTTTTTTTTTTTTTTTTTTTTTTAACTCTTGATCTGATTTCCTAATCTATTGTTGCAAGTAAAGCTAACACACACAAATCCCACGGGCATCTCTGTCCCCACATTTATAGCTTCTAAATTGCTATTCCTTGACTGATAACTCTTTTCTTGAAACCACCCAGGCAGAGGTATTGCCAGTGGAAATCAAGAGTCATTCTTCCAAAGTCATTAGTTACTACATTGCCATGAAACTTGTTTGGTAGCGGCAAGCCTCTCGGTGCTCAGAGGTGCCTGATCCTGCAGAAGGATTGAGGCAGAGCTGGTGCTGCCACCTTTCATAGTAAAGGATTAGAAGTGACAGCCAGCTCTTCCCTTGACTGACTTAAACAATCGCTATCAAAATGAGTATAGTTGTGCTGCATTCAGTCATTTTGTGCAGTAATATATGCTAACACCAGTGACGGGATAGAGGAGATGGTGGTTTATATTCATTGGGCTATGTAGTTGGGCATCTGCTAGTCACTTGTCTCCCATGCTGTTATTTCCAGTAATATTCTTCATGTCGAAGCTTGTTCCAAATGTCTGAAGTACTGGGGAGAGGGGGATGAAATTCTCTTTGTGGCAGTCTCCACATATTTTTTCTGAGTGACAGGTTGCTTAACTTCTCTCTGCTTCAGTGTTTCCCCATCTGGTATAAATGAGGATTATCTGTCTATCTTGGATTCCTCCACAGCTTACATTGCTGAAGTACTAGAGTGCCTCACAGTCTTGGGTGCATTTGATCCCCCAATACTCCAGGATGTGGGAGAAGTACCTTTAATCCCATTTTACAGAATTTTAAAGAAAGTGTGTGGTAGAGCAGATTTTCCAGGTCAGTGTTTGCTATAAGACATTTTTCCCTCTGGTTGACCATGTATAATACCCAGGGAAGGTGGAGGATCTTGAAAGTAACATTTGCTTTTTATTATCCTCCTGGGTGAACATGTCAGTTGGTGGTTGAGCTGGCTAACTCTGAACCTATTGCCTGTCTTAGCCAAGGTAGGCCCTGCTTACATTATAATCAGGACAGTCTTTCAGGATGTAGGCCTTAACACTGCCCACACCATGTTATTTCTCAGTGCCTGCAACTCCTAATCTGATCAGAGCTGGGTGGGCAAAGGTGCTCCTCACAATAACCTAGCCACTGCAGTTCCTGGACTAAAGAAGACCAAGACTGGAAAACGAACATAACCTTCCTTTTTATCTGGGGGCTGGTGCCAAGTGTAAGGATGGGAATATGACCAGGTTTTGGTAATGTTTAAAATATACTCAATCTTGTGTTTAATACAAATTTAATAATTAATAAAGTAAACCACATGTACGATAAAGTAAGTGTCTTGAATTTGGCATGCAACACTGACGTGCTCTACAGCACCAGAGGGGCTCACGTATTGGTATTACAGACTCATAGATTGCTGTCTTTGTGGTTGGAGTTGATGCCTTTCTTTCTCAAACAAATTATCTTGGGGGGTGTGTACATGGGAATGAACTTGTCATGATTCTCATAGCAAGCAATATGAAGGAGCTGGGGGGATGGGGCCCCAAGGAAACAAAGACTGTCCTGAGAAGCGCTGGAGATGCTCCCAGTTCTGTGGGGAAACAGGATCCAGACTCGAGCTCAACCTTGCAGCCCTCTTTTTTTCCTTTAACAGCAGATTGCCTGGGTAAGCACATTTGCTTCTAGGACACGGCAAGGCAGGACGAAATCCCAGTACAAGTTATGACCAGATGGTTTCCTGAACTCTCTGTACAAAACTGGCATTAGGAAGCACAGGTCCTAATTCAGTATCACCAGTGTCTTTTATTTCCTAATGTGTGGGGATGATTCAGGACAATAGCACTCCACACTCGTTCCTCTTTTCTCCCCTCTGTCAGGAGGCACATATAACTCGTTCTTAGCCTTTCTTTTCAAGACCTTCATAACTTATGGGACATGTTCATCTTTTGAAGTTACCTGTACTTTCTTGGCACTCTTCAGATATGACACAAATTTGAAATTAAAATTGAACACAAAATTGAAATTAAAGAAATCTATTTGGCTCCTTCATATGTGTTTACATTTGCAGGGGCTCTTTGCTCAGTGTTACTGCAGAACATTCTGGTATATGCGTTTGTATAGACAGATTTATTTTGTTTTTTATAAAGCCTAGGAGAGATTTTGGAATTGCCCAGGGTATAGTACTGGGGCTTATGCCTGTTATTGTTGCATTGCCCAAAGTGCATCCAAAAGAAGGTGCTCTAGTTCGGATCGCTATTTTTGTCCTTGCTTAGGGTGACGCACACACACATCTGCGTCTCCTGTGGTGTCTGCACGGGGTGATCCGAGGGCATGGAAGGATGAGCGTTTTTCAAGGCCCCAATTTACTCCTAAGGCTTTTCAGCATGTGTGCTGTAGGCTGGTGCTCGGCCTTCATTTCCTCCCTCCTGCTAGAGCCAAGGACAAACTCCTATCTCTCAATACATTAAACCTGTCAATGTTTGACATGAGCAGCCAAAAGATTGATGAATGGAATGTGATGCAGCTGGTTTAGGGGGGGTGTTATTTTGTTATTGATAGGCCACCATTTTTTTAACAACAAAACCTGTTTCAAAGGTGTCTTTTTAGTGATTACATAAGGTATTTTAAAAGAGAAAACCAAGTTCTGTTATGAACACCCATAGTCACTCGTTCTGTGGGTCACCATTTATGTGTGAACCTATAGATCTCCACCATTAATGACTTCTAATGAAGGTGCTAGAAGGGGATTTGACACAGGCATTTCCAGTAGTTTTATAAAAAAATAATTTTAGGCAGTGGTAGACCCATTTGGAGGTCTGGGATCCTGTGTTCTGCTCTGAAGCATGAGAGGACCGTTGTCAGTGTTTACCTAGGATCATAGCCAGAGCTCTGGGCATGGAATGATCATTCCGAGTTGCAGAAGGGTTTATCTGTTGATCTGGATCCTACTCCTTGCTCTGCAGAAGTGAATACTTGGCCACTTTCTAGGGTGCAGGGTATGCAACTGATTCCCCTCTCGCTAAGTCATTCCCCCACTGCCCCTTCCTCTCTGCTCTGGTAAACCCTGCTTGCATTTACAGAGAAGGCAGCCTACTTCTGCTGAAATTCTGCAAAATTTTCCTCCAGAAAGGCCTTCTTAAATCACAGCCTAGCATTTTATACCTGGAACTGTCTTTTCAGCCATCTGCCTTTGTATAAGCCTTATATTTTCTACGGCGTTTATGTTATGTTTTTATTAGAAGTGGTGTGAAAGGCTGAAATTGTGGGACTATTGATGAACATATCAGAACTTTTCTTGACTATCAAATCTCTTTAAATACTCTGTCTTACTAGTGGCAATTATTAATAATTAGGAAGGGGCAAATCTATTTTCTAATTATTTATTTGGCAGAAAGCTTTTTCTAGGAAGATAAGTAAATACCAAAGGAACAGTGGGTTGAAAAATATTGTGCAAAGTTTATGTAAACAAATTATACGAAGATAAACAAAAAAATCCAGAGTGTGGGCTTTTGGCTCTTGATTAATGAGCTTTTCCGGTGTTTTGTTGTACAGGATCACTCGGTTACACCATGCTGTGTACAAAACCCTTCTAAGGCTTTGTGCATCTGTTTCTGGAACTCTCTCACCCAAGATATGTTTTTATTTAAAAATCCTGATGTGTATCAGTAAGTGCAGTGGACAAGTGGGTCTTGGCATAACTTTGAGGTCATTGGAATTATATGAGAGGAGACTTTGGTCCCAGCATCTCTTCTCTTGCAGATGGCCACCCAAGTGCAGTAGCAGTGTATTCATAAGCATGGATGTTTGTTTTCATCTATTTTTTTAGGGTAAGCTTAACACTTGTTGAACTCATATTACTGATGTGTGACAGATTGGTGCAAATGCTCCTTATTCAAAGGTGGCGTAGGCATTGAAGAGTGAGCACATCCCTGTTTGTAACGTAAGACAAATCAATTCCTGTTCTCTTTAATATTTCAAGAGAAAAAGAATTATTTTTTTTTAAGCTCTAGGACTGTCATCTGAAACTTATACATCATTGTGGGCCTTAGGATCATTGACATGGAGTTCAGATGGAAGGATTTCTATTTAGCTTTTGTTTTAAACCACAGACTTCTATTTTGTCTCTGGATTCCAGCATGCAGTGAGAACTCACATTGTGTCTACAAGTGAACAGAATTAAACTTAAGGGAAAGAAGAGACTCTAATGACTGAATCAGGATGTTAGAATTACATACGGCAAATACATATGTTTAGTAGGTTTGGGGGTTTGGAATCCAGAATCTGGTGGCAAGGATAAGGTAGTGGTTATTTATCAGTGCTAGCCCCAAATGCTCTGTTACACTTACATCCCACATTAAAGTAACTTGTGGATTTGCATTTTCGGCGTGTTTTGCGTGTTTGCTTCAGTTCTTTAACAGTGCAGTGATTCAGCTATCCTGAAATAACACATGGATAACAGCTGTAGGAAATCATGCAAAAATTCTATTAAGCACTAGACTCTGAAATTGCCTTTTTCCACTACAAATGCACTGACATCTGGGTCATATCTTCTGGTTAATTCCAATGTGCCTGACAGTGTAACACACGAACAAACAATGAGGAAAACTACACAAAATGCACAGAAGAAGGAAATAGGAAATCAGTGTTCCTTGTGTTTCGGATGCTAGACTCCAGAATCTCTCTCATATTTTCCTAATAAATCTATCTGAAGGTCTGACATCTTGAACGGCTGGCTATGGAAGGTCAGTATGACAGAGCTGGCTACCGCTATCATGAAGTTTTGAGGTTTATTATTTTCTACCAGTCAAATGAAAATTGCAGAAAGTTGTGTCCAGAAGGTAGAAGCAGGTGTCCTCCACGGGTCTTATTACTGGACATTGAAAATAAAAGGGATCAGAAACCATTCTCAAGTTTTCTGAAAGCTTTTACAGTGAGAGATGAATGTAATTTCAAACAGACTGTAACAGACAAAGCAACAGAAATGCCAGTTGTGTAATGATCGACTGTCCGAAGAGCCTGGAATTTAGATCTGTGCAATTTTTTTTTTTTTATAAAATTGAGATTTGTGTGTCCACTTCAGAAATAAGCTTTTGAATGCTAATCTGTCTTTTAATTTACAGAGGTTAACATGGAAGTGAAAAAATACTGCAATGAAATATGTGATCTTTCTTCAGCTGGTAGTTTAATATGTATAACGTTTCATTAGTTACAAAACATATTTAGTACAGGCTTCAAATTATCAGTGACTGTCGCTGTGAGAGATATTCAGTGTAATATTATCATAAATTCTGCAGTTTCAATTGAGTTAAAATGGGGCTCTATAAAAATAATACTTATAGAAGGTAGGGCTGGTAATAATTTCTGTAGTCCATCCACCTGACCTTAAGGCAGGCTTAACGATATCTGATTTATTTCCTACAAGTTATTCCTACACCCTATCCCCCAACGTTCCATGACTGGGATTCCTGAACATTCCCAGGCAATGCATGCTCTGCTTACCCACAGGTTTTTTCTGACATCTAATCTATTTTCCTTGCTGTGTTTTAGGCTACTGTTCCCAATAAACATGGAAAAATAGTTTTACCTTTACACATTGCAGCAACTGTTAATTTGCCAGAAGACTGTTATTCTGTCTTCCCTCTGCCTTCTCCAATAACTGACCCCAATTATTTCAGTCTTTCCTCTTAGCTCATACTATCTAGGCTTGTAATTATTATTCTGTTCTACTCGAGGCTTAACCAGTTGGTCACGAAATGTGAATTTTGTAAATGGGCATAAACTTGCAAACTGCATAATAGAAGGATTATTTCAGTTGGGTTTTGCACCACTTTCCTGTTCACGTGTTGCAGTAAGGTCTGGTTGTTGGTGCTCCTATGGCATTGTTCAATTTGCTAGCACTATGAACTCCAGCATGTGTTTTCAAAGCTGTGGCCGGGCGGTCATTCCCCTTCTTAGTTAAAAGTATGTCCCCAGTATGACCTAAGCATCATATTAGATTACTTTTCTTGCAAAATCTCTTCTTACCACTTTTTATTCTTGCTATATATATGACAAAGTCAACAAAGTAAGGAGAGAGGGAGCGAAGGCTTGTATGACCAAGTTACCATAAGGCAGCAAGTTCTTGCATGCTCCTCAGTAACTGTTCAGGTCCATGCACCACTCAGTATGTTGGGGTAAATAAATGCAAGTTATTTACAAGAGGTTACCTTCAGCAAAGGAGCAGCAAGCTGCTTTGCATTTCTGATGGAATGAGAACTTGCAAAGGGGTAGCCAAAGAGACGATGGATGGTAATTTGTTCCTGTATCACTACTTCAGTTTCATCCCGAACTGTAAGAAAAACTAGTTAACCACATTTTAAATACAAAGGCCTTTATAAGCCTACCATATAATGTAGTGGAAAAGGTTTCTCATTAAAATTAAAAATTGTAATGAGGAATTTTAAATTGTGAATTATTTTTATTCTTTCTATTTATTAGTGATACTTTTTGAGCCAACTGACTTCAGGGCACTCAGGAATTTTCTGGCAGTAAGGAAAAAGAATCTTTCTATTTTTAATAATTCAGTTGAAATTTTTAGTCATCCAGTTAAAATTACTTGGAGAGGAACCCACAGTCCTGTTTTAGAAAGCCATTTGAGCTCTGAGTCTCATTTTAAGGATATTTTTTCCTTATGTGCAAAAGAAATTCAGAAGCTTTTT
>JANZLQ010000078.1:734053-754767 GCA_026212715.1 Elanus axillaris | reverse complement strand
GGGCAAAAAGAGAGAGAGAGATATCTGATTGAATCTCCCAAAGCTGCATATAGTAAAGTTGCAGGGACGGCTACAGACAGATCTTCCCACGCAAGAGACGTTTACATGTTCTCTGTGTGTACAAAGGGCTATTGCAAGTCAAGTCAGTGATTTGGTTTTGTGGTTAAGCTAGTTTTGAACACCTGTGGTGATATCTAAAGAGCCTTCATATGGCTGCCCGAAATCCCACTTCGAGATTTTTCAGTGAACAAATATCTTTTGGCACTGGTGATGCCGTCTTGGTTCAGCTGCCTGCAAGCTTCTGCTTCTCACAACAGTTAACTCAGAAGTGCTTAGAAACTAGTTGGGTCTGCCCGTACTTAGTATTTAGTGTCAGTGCACACACAGACATTCTGGAAATGCAATTATTTTCTATCCATGTGTGGGTTTAATGGGATTTCCGAATAGTTCAAGAGCTCATTTGTTCCGAGATGCTGAGAGAAACATGAACTCGTTCACACAGTGGCTCTGGATTGCTTTACCTAAGCCTTTCACATTGGTTCACCATCTATTGATGTGCAGTATGAAGCAGTGGACAGTATCTAAGGAGAGAATAAGAATATCCTTTAATCGAGTACAAAGTCAATAAAACACATTTTTAAAATGAGCCCGAAGGCACTAGCTATTTTTCATAAGCTCGGCTCTTTCCTTTCTGGTCCTCTTTTTCTTTCCAGTCAGGTTTTGTTATTAAGCACTGTGGCTTTTTAATCAAAGCCCACAGTTACCCGGAGTACATTTTTATGCTGGCTCTGGCCCAGGCTCAGGCTGCCGAGGCTGCACATCGACAGAGAGCCCGGAGAAGCATTCCTCAACTCGGACCTTTTGTCCCAGCTCACTTCCTGCTGACCGGCGAGTGGCCCTTTGCCTGGCTCCTTGTCAGGTTGTTCACACAGAAGAGAGTTCAGTGTTTCTAAGGGCAGCAAAATCTTGAAGCAGATTAAAAGTACTATGTGATGCTCTTGGAGCAAGAATGCCAGCTCCCACCCCCCCACCCCCCCGTGGGTTTGCTGAAGGACAGAGGTCGCAAGGATGAGATAGAGCGGTTCGGTGTGCTGGGGTGTAATTACACTCCTGCTAGGGAAAAATGGCACAAGATATTTACTGGCTGACTGTTCTCTTTAATGGCGGGGTTGAATCCCAGACCATGTGTAAAGCCTCGTGAAAATGTAGTATTACTTGTCAGAATATAATTTTAATACAGCTGCTACAGCTCTGTTGCAATATGTCCAGTGTAAGCACAGCATTTAATAGCTGGAGGAAAGAACTGTATTTGGACATGTCCTTTAATGCAAAGCCTGTACTGTGATGTGTTCATCATATTCTCTGTAAAATCTCGTTATCTAGCTCTCTTCCTCTGCTACATACATGTGATGCACGTATCTATGCATATATACATATATGCACATATGTACATGCATAATGATTTTAGTCTTTATCATAGGAGTAGAAATGCAGTTGTAGCTGCAGCAGTGCAATGATAATACAGGGAGCCCTGAAAAAGTCATTTGTGCCCCAAAGCTTTCCTCTTCCCTTCCAGCTGTGTGAGCTGGACTAGAGAAAGTCACTGCTACTCCCTCCAAACATTATAGGCTTCGCCTTGCTTTTTCAGGGCTTATGGCAGAGAGGAAAAGTACTGTAGCGAAAACTGCTCTGCTCAGTTAATCCCGCCTGCGCTGTTCTCCTGGCACACAGGTATTTTACTGCTGTCCTGAGCTACTAGGGATTGATACGAACAGGAGATTCCTGAACTACCTAGCCCAGGGGATGATTCGGGAGAGTAAGGTGAAGGCTTACAGGACTAAATAAAGAGAAGGAAGATGAAGCTGAACACCCAAACCCCAATCCCTGAGAGCGGGCCTGTGGCACCTCGCTGAGCACGGCCGGCCACGAGACGCCGGCCTGCTTATACGGCAGGGACGGGGGGAATCAACCCAGCTCCGTCCGCTGAATAAAGATGGGTGTAGGTCCAGAAACTATTGAAGGGGGTTTTGTGTATGTCTGTGTATGATTTCAGTGACTGAAAGCTTAGATTTTTTCAAGGATTTTCTAGGATGCATCCAGGTAAAATTCAGTAGGAAGGAGCGTGCTTGTGTGAGGTTTTCATAGGAAGCCGGCTCACAGCAATACAGAAGCAGGTTAGGAGCCCTAGTGCATCTCTCTCTCCTCTCTCCTTCCTCATTTCTCTGTCTGCGTTCCTGAGGGACTCCTTCGCATCACGAAGCCCATTTGACTTATGACCTAAACCAGATTTTTTTTTCAGCTCAGCAGAGGTGAAAGGCTAGGGCAGTATCCCACAACCAACCTAGCTTCCACATTTTTTCCCAGTCTTAAACACTTCTTGTACTTGCAGATAGTTTTCCACTGTCAAGATACCTGCTTCCAATGGCTGGAGGATAAGGGGAAATTATGGGGTTATCACAGATTTTCAAAAAGTCTGCACAGAAAATCATAAATAGTTCTTAATACTAAACATTTTTTAAAAATTAAGGGGAAAAAATGCTGGTTGCTTTTCTAATAGGAGAACGCCATTAGTGGTTCCTATCGTTTAGCAATACAATATAATTTATGGCTTGAATTTTTTCCCCTCTATACATTTCTGGTATCATTGTATTTTTAATATTATGGCTATCAAATTATCGTAAAGGGAGAGAACTAGCGCTTTATGCTTATGGAAACAAACATTGTTAAATATGGAAACTTAAAATGTCTTTGGTTCTTCCTTTTTGTGGATCTGGGTTTTTTAGTTGTGTTTGTTCCACACTGCTTTTCCCTTTGTAAAATACTGTTATATTAATAAATAGCTGAGCTGATTATACATGTAGAATGATTGCTCCCCCAGATGCTAGGACTCAAGAATCATCTTCTTTGGAGCCAGACCACCTATCCACAGAGTTATTTCTCTGATTTTTGTGTCATCGTTATGGTTTTGGCATGGGCAACCAGACAAATTAGCCCCCATTAGTCCATTTTTCCCCTCAACTTTCAAGGTTTTAGCTGCCTGAGAATCACTGTGAAACCTAAATCTTGGTCTGTAAAGTTGTGCAGCTAATAGATCACATATAGTAACAAGGAAAGGTCCAAATTACTCTAGAAATACCCAAAGGTAAAAAAAAGAGGAGACTGGATTATTAAAAGGAAGCTGAGAGGAGGCAATATATGGGTTTGCTGAAAATGTGGGTTTTGGTCTTTGGGCAAAACCAGTGGGCACCGGTGGTGACTTCAAGCTGAGGATGTGATGGGTCTTTTCATAGTTTGAGTGTTAGAAGGCTTCTTTGAAGTTTGTCCATTTTGAAGGACTACAAAGGAAACACAAAGATATCAGAAGTGAATGCAGTTAAGCAGAAGCCTTCAGTCTGGCCCCGGTGGTCACAGTACTGAAAGGTTGGTATGAAATGGATGAGGAAAGCATATGCACACCAGTGGCACATCAGACACCAAGAGCACAAAGCTGCTGGCTCCCAAATGGCTGAAAGGATAAATGCTCAATTTGCACATACAAAGAAAATGTTTCTTTGACAAGGCGTGTTGAATTACACCCAGGGAAAATTCCACCCACCCTTAAAAAAAAAATCAATATACTGTTGTACAAATATATTTTTATTCCCTGGCTTCAGGGACTTCTGTAAGCTGCATGTCTGATGCCTAGCTTCCAGGTCTAAGCAGCAATGATATATTAAATAGCTGTGTTTTTTAAAAAACAATCTGTTTTCTTCTTGACATTAGTGAAATATTGAAGCATCTACTGGCAAGCTTGTTAAATTAGTTGCTTTTCATTCAATGTCATTGTTGAAAGAAGAAATACACAGTACAGATGTGTTCTTGAATGCCCAAGGAAACAACTTTAAGGTGCTATGATGTTCATGACATTGCTTGGCCTTTTGGACCGGTTCAAAACATGTGTGCAGCTCAGCCAAGTTGTGTTTTTACTGGTTGGATAGCAAAGCTGATGTGTCAGTACAGAGTTTGAACTAACAGAAGGAGTCTTTTCTTGGCTACCATTAAAAAAAAGCCAGGAATGCAGACCGTTCCTAAACATAAATGTTCTTGTCTGTAAATATTTCAATTATAAGTAGGTGTAGTTACAGATATCCATCTTAAACAAACAGAAGACTCTCAAACTCAGACCCCAAAATCTCCGCACAATTTTGTGCGGGTCCAAGTTATCTCTTTTTTTACCATTTATTTTATTTTTGGAGGATGCATATGAGCAAGCAGTGTCAGCTGGAACAACAATTCTGTGAATTATTTTAAATTAGAAATAAGCTTTTGCCTGGTACTTTCCTATGCCCATTTGGAGTGCTGTTTCAGTAGGGTTTTTTTTCCCTTTGAGGTCCAACTTCTCTGTCCGCTGCAATCAGCAGTGAATTAATACTCTTGGATGAAATGGCAAAAAATGGGTTTCCCATCTGTTAAGTCTTTCTGCGGATTTCTTCACCTAGTCTGTGTTGGGGTGAACCCAAGATTTTTTGAAATGGAGGCAGGGGAGAAGAAAGGGAGGGGGGAACAGTGTACTGCTTTTTCAAATCTGAAGAAAAGCTTGTGTGTGAAAAGGTATCTTTTCCGACCATCTGTTGGTCTAATAAAAGGTATTTTCTCTGTACCTGGTTCTCTCCTGTCCCTACCTTGGCACTGTTAACAGTGCTGTAACCACCAGAAAGAAAAACCCCTTCCAGACAGCAGGCTGAGAGGTGAAAAGCTCAGGTTGGAGCCCTGGGTCTGAATCAGTGCCCAGCCTGACTTCTTCCACCCTCCCGAGGGTGTCCTGACCCTCGGGCTGCTCTGCTGCCCTTAGCCCTGTTGCAACTTCGAGTAGAAATCATCATGTGGAGGTGAAAGGTCTGTGGAAACTACTAATTGTTTTGTGTTAATTTAAATGGATTGTGGTATTTTTTTTGGAGGAAAACAATTTGTCTGGCAACTTCTCAGACCATTCTGCTGTTGAGCCTGCAATATTTGTGTCTGCCTTAGGAACAAGTTGCAGCAAAATGGTGAATGCCTTGGAGAGTTGAAGCGTTGGATTATATAGCCCAGGAGAGCAAATGCGCTTGGGTCCAGGGCTATTCACAGGCTGCCCTTGATCTAAGGAAAGCCCGAAGCAGGCAAGCATAGTCTGCATCAGCAATACTAGTATAAGACTAGGAGGAATTAGAGCAAACCAGTAAGAAGTTCACTGGTCTTGCCTAGAAGTTTAATTTAGTGAGGAGAAGTAAGCATCCAAATTTTGGACATGAATTGAGTACCAGAACAGAGCAATTTCTGACCCCGACCACTTGAAATTGTGGGACAATAAAAGATAGATATTGACTCCACTGGGAAGTAGGAGATGTCAAAACCTTGCGGGCAGGAGCATCTAGCAAGAGGTCATAATAAGATGTGGGAAAGCCTTTAATTTAGAAATTAAATAGCTACGGTAACTGGTATAAATACTGGAAGACATAAGGTTTGTGACTGATAAAAGGATTAAAACATTGCTCTGCCATTAGATGTTGTGCACATCCCATCCTCCTCCCTCAGATTAAAGTCCCTCTTTAAGCCAAGACATTTCGGAAGTTACCGGTTGAACATTAAGAGGAACATGCTGTCAAACATTAACTCTAAATTAAGATATTGTTAAGTGATTATCTCTTTAGGCGTATGCCCCCAAATTAATATCTGTAGAGAATCTTTTATAAATAACTCTTTCAGAAAATGATAATGATAAAGTGACTTCTTAAGGAAGAAAGGACAAGGACTCATTCCTTGTGGTGATGCCTTGTTTATTCTGAAGCGTATAAACAAATGGTGTGATACTTCCTTTTCTAGAATACAAAGGCTACCTTCAGCATACAGATTTGACCAGGTTTTTCTTTCTTTCTACTTTTGCTAATTCTTTCCTTTTATCTAGAGAAATCATCACAATATCATAATTAAAGCTGTGTATAAACTGATCATTAATTGGGGATTCCAGAGACTTGATTTTTTTTTCCATTTTATTCTAAGTTGTCTCTCCTTTCATGTTCTTCTGTGCAAAGCAGAATGCTGTGCTGCGATTGATCTGTCTCTATAAATGAACCCATCTTGTACAATACATCTGCTTTCTTTGGATCTAAGTCATTAGGCTTTCTGAGAATAACTTGGATGAAATGTTGAAGGGAAACCATACACTTAGCCACACACAGCCTATGAATGCAACGTACTTTCTTGGGACAAACGTATGTTAGGGTAGCAGTTCTTACCCATTCTACCAGTTCCCTCAAAATTGATCCAGTACTACTGCAATACCTCATACCAATGCTGTCAGAGACATCTCCTTTCTGATGCCGAAGAGCTATCAAAGGTCTCCTATGTGATTTATAGCCTGACATATCGTGGCTACAAGATCCTGTGATGTGCCATTGTTCCACTTCATTTTCTTTAAATAAGTGGGAAGATAAAGATCTCTTTAAGACTGAAATCAAGCTAATTTTTCTAATGATATCTCAAGATGTGCTTTACTGAAAACCCCGATTTTCTAGAACTGAAGACACAAAACTTCAGAATCCAATTTTAGCTACATCACTGTAAATTAGAATAATCTCTCATATCCTCAGTGTTCTCTAGGTATACATTAAGATCAGAGTCTGGTCAGTAGATTTCAATTTCAAATTTCAGCGTAGTGACAAATTAATTACAAGTAGATAAGCTCTGATTACCCATCAAGCTTCAAGTATAGCTCCACAGTTTTCATCACTTTTGCTGACATATCTGCTGACACAATGTGTTGTCTAGACTCAGTGAACAGTTATAATAAGAATAAAACATTAATTAATGTTGTTAGAAACAAAAGAAGGGGGGATGAATTTGCTGCCTCAAATGAAAATAAATTAAAGGGAGGAAGAGGGCGAAACTATCATCAAACCCAAATGAAAACGTAACCGCAACAGTTGTGTGTGTTGATAACTATAGTTAACAGAAACTGCAAAGCTAAACTTGGCAGGTGGACACAGTCTATTTAAACGGTAGAATAATGTAATATTTTAAATGTACAGTTGATGCTAATGCATGATTTTTGGCAATTTCCAGAACGCTTTTTATGACCAGAGAATGTGTTTTGCCTGTCTTACTAGTTGCACAAGACGACTTTAAAGTGCTTCTAGTCTGGTGCAATAACATTAGTCCTTTGTGTAGTACAGTGTCCTACAGTGTGCGTAATGATAGTGTAGTTATCATAGCTGTTAACAAATGGGGCTTAATGGTTGCTTCAGTCTTTATGACTCAGGCGAGACCCTTTAAAAATTGTACTGTAAACTCATTAGATGTAATTTGAATTGGAAGTTCTAGAAATAGATGCTAGCTGATAGACTTTGTCGATGGTCATAGAGCAAAACAATTAATCCCTAGTTTATTTATGTTGGTGGGTTGGTTTTGTGTTTGTTCATATGTTGTGTGTTCTTGTTTCTTTCTCTGAAGACCTGTTAGGGCTTTTTTTTTTTTTTTTAAAGGAGGCAGAAAAAAAAATTGTTTTGTTTGCATGAAATCAGGTTTGAGGAGCTTAAAACACCTGGTTTTCAACTCTGCTCACTGCCAGCCCTCAATAGTCCTGGTCAGCTGTGCTTTTTTGCAGATGTGAGGCAGACTGGTATAAACAGCTGCCCCCCCAGTAAAAAAATTGAAGCATTAGATCAGAGTTGATGTCCTTTTTTTTTTTTTTCCTTGAATGCTAGCAAATAGTGGCTGAAGTTCATGTGAACAAGGATGTTTAGAACAATATGTTTTGGCTGCCTGACTTGCAACATGAGGCAATGTGTAATTCACATGAACCTTCTGTAGAAGTTTCTGGATCGCGTACCAGTGCAGTGCTGGCCTCATAGCACAAAGACCCAGATTGAAGTCCAGCTTTCAGTTCCACATAGACTCATTTTTTCCAGGACAGAGCTCTTTCCAAGAGCACACAGCACAAGTGAGTAGTTAGATGATGTTTGGCTCATCAACCGTTCAATCTTATGATAGAGAAATAGTTCCCTTCCAGCATTCACAGTTCTTCTGAATGGAGGCACTCAGCAGAGTCACCCAGCTTTGGTAACAACCATAAGCATCCTCTGGCCAAAGCCATTAAAATGTCCATTGCAAAATATGCAGAATATTGCCTGGATGAGCCGGGCATAGGCACGTGAGCCAAATGGTGGGCGTGAGCCACTAATTAGGCAAAACAAAATCAAACTTGGATTTGGAGCCCTATATGGGTCAGAGCCAGCAATGTCTCCTGCTCCAGCAGTGATTTATGGCACTTCCTGAAATACGAAACATCTGGGAAGAGGGATTGGTAAAGTCCCTTCGAGAAAGCGTATGCAACAGGATGGCAGAGGAAGGCAACACTTATGAAACCTGCCAAAATCTTGTATAAGTCTTTTTAGCGTTAAAAAAGCAAACAAATAAATAAATAAATGTTGCTTCCTCTCTCCTTAGCCAAACATAGTGTAATGCTCCTGATGGATAAGGTCATTATTTTATTTTTTCCCAGATAATGAGGTCTCATTGGGCTAATCCTATGGCAAAGCAACTCACCAAATTAGAGCCCCAGCTCCTGCCTGATCTGTTATGTCATTATTTCTGCACACCCATTGTTTTACTGTATAGTACATTTTATTTGGTGTAGTGAGCCTTTCTGTTATGATACTTGCTGATATGGAACATATGATATTGTGACTAGTCCACGTTTTCTGTCATATTTCGCTAGCATAACCTTGCAAGTGGTATGAAAGGCTTTTACACCTGTCAGAAAGGCTTACTTAACTCATATGTTAGAGCTACTGCAAAAACGGCTTGCTGAAATGAGCTGCAAATTCAAAGCAGCATATTGAATTTTGTAATTTATTTGTTCACAGCACAGGTCAATTAATTTATTTCACAGTGATGTAATATTTAATATTTGAAAAAAATAGATAAAGCATGGCTGAGAAGCTGTTCTCTGTTCAGCTGAGCAAAACAGCAAATGTTTCTCCTGTTCGCAGCAAATACAATGCATGCCATATGAATAATACTATCCAGTGAATAATAGGCATGCTTGCTGAAATGGTTTGGACTGTATTTTTTTTTCCTGTCAACAAAAGATTCCTTAACATTCCTTATTAAAAGGCATAGTACAATTAAACAAATAACTCTTTCCCAGACAGGAAAAATAAATAACCTTTCTGGGTCTCCCAAGCTTGAATTGTCATGCATATTTTATCCAGAGTTCTTTGAGACGTTAAATATATCTCCCTTTTGGGTTCTGTGAGGCTTTGCAATGGGGGGCCCAAGATGAGTGTAAGCCTTTCTTCTACACTGTAACGCAGATAATGATTATTGTAGCATCCTATTTTATTATCTTTTAAAATAGTACTCAAAGAGGTAGCATTATATGCTTAGTCAGGTTTGTTTATTCCGGTTCCTCAAGCTTCATCTTTTGCCAAACCCAAACATTAAAAAAACCCCAACAACAAGTCACAAATGATTAGGAAAACAAACTCCTGAGTTTGCCTTTTGGATAAGTCTCCAATACCAAGAAATCTGAGATGAAGGAGCTGCCAGCAGTACAAACCCAGTATTTTTTTTTTTATAGCAAGAAAAAAACCCACCAGAAATGCTTGTAGGTCTAGTGGTATAGACTGTGGAGTATAGACAATACTAGAAGAAGGACAATAAATGTATATAAATGATGTGTTATAACTGGAATACATCCTGTAATCTCGAATAATAGCTCACTCTTGTACACCCCTGTGTTGACACCCCTGGCCTGGTCTTGGCGCATCCTCTCTATAAGGTTCCATATATTATCCCTTTCTGAAGAGAGGCCAGTGGAGAGACTCCCTTCCATGTTTCTCAGCAGCTTAGTGGTGCTTCTGCCAAGATAGATGGTAAGGCTCTGTTCTTAGCAAATGAACTAGGTGGTTTTATCCTGTTTTTAAGATAAATTACAGAGAGGAAATGCAACAAATGCATCTTTCAGCGTAACCAGTTTGTTAAGGTGAAGAGTACTTATACTGAAGTCTTCAGTGTTGATTTCGATGGCCAGATTTTGTTTTTGTTTGAAGGAGTAAATGCTTAGCAGTTTGCCGATAGTTCTTTATGAATCTCTCTCCTAAGATTCATGCCAGTGCCAACATCTATGAATTCTGTCATGTTTTGTGCTTCTTTACTTTCCAAATTCATTCATGATTTGTGATTTTTGTTAACTTACCATTAACAGCATTTTGTTTGTGTTAGCATTACTGTGTGCGAAGTTTTGAGGCGTGCCTGTGTGGTGGTTGAACTGCGACTTTGTTATTTTGCTGTCCAATGCCAAACCTTAGTCTCCTGCTGGAGGGCTAAGCTGATGTTTAGATAGTATCCATTTATCCATTGTTCATATCAAAATCTGTGGCAGTCTCCTGCAGAAAACAACATATTTTGCTCCCACGCCTTTATTTCATTGCTTCATTTTGATAGTTCATATTAAGGCTTGTCTTTATTTTTGATAGGAACCCATGGCATATAAAGATGCAGAGTTGCTATGAGTGAGCAAAGTAAACAGCAGCCTGGACCAAAACGGCAGTGGCCCGGCTGTTTATGTTGCCCATGGCAGAGCTGTGGGAACCCACATTTTTTGCTGCTGTGGCCAACGAGGTGTTGGGATGAGCAAGAAGGTGGCTGCTACAGGGATAGGGGGAAGTGTAACGGGGCTTTTTCCACATTGTCTTTCAAGACAGTAAAAATAACAAACAGTTTATGCTGTTCTCCTCCTGTGACAAGAAAACCCCAGCCATGACCCCTTGTGTCTGCGACAAAGGTCTGTTTTGCTCCTGATCAACCTTCAGATGCCTCTGTTAGTGTTTAAGTGAGCAGTGATGGAGGCTGTCAGATGCTATCAAAACCTGATTAAGTTAATGAACTTGTTTTGCCACTTGATGTGCTTCTCAGTAACTGTTCTGAAGGTGAAAATCTGGTAAGCACATGATATTCTGGACTCTGGAATCCAGTCCTCTCTTCCCTTAGATATGCTAATATGGGTCATCTATTTTGCCTGTCACCCATCATCAGAGTCATTTAGTTCACCTTTGATTTACACACACTGTTCTCCTGCCTTTTTCTTCGAGGACCTTTTTTTGAGGAATTAACATTTGGTTTGACTTGCTCTCCTTCTCATGCTGGTACCCTCACTTACCCAGGCTTTCAGATGAGCCTCCCTGGAAACTAGTTGCAGCTGTAGCTTCTGCATTGCCTTTCATTTGTCATATACACGAAATTGTGGTGCGTCAATAGTGACTTCCTCAGATCTGAACTACGCCTAAGAACGCTGAAGCCTGCTCTTCAGTTCAGCTTAGATTTCTCTAGTGATGTCAAATCTCCTGTTGAATCGTCCAGCCTTCTGCTATTGCTTTTCCTAACACTGTGAGAGTGTGAGGTCTTCCTGACCTTGATTTATAGCTTTTACTAATCAGAAATTAGATTGCTTGTGACATTAGTTCCTTTGATATCATGGGGAGGTGGTCTAATACATAGATACATTTTAAGTCATGTGGTGGGTACAGACATGGGGAAACAGTGCTTTGCTGGTCAGCTTGGTCTTCTACTGAGTAGACAGTGGCTACCAGTGTCTCATTTGCCTGCTGTTTTCTCTGCTTGGTTGTCAACATCCCCAACACCATGCTAAAGGTTTCCATTCTAATTCATGGGAAATTGCCAATAAAAAATTGTAGAATTAATCTTTGATCTCATCATCATAGTCGTCTTTTAGTTAGTAACATCATATAATTGTCATTTTCACGTGTTCTGAAACCTACCTTGGAGCAATCAGTTGCTAATAAGTTCCTACAAGATAAGAAATCTTCTTTTAGAAGTCCTAATTAATGATGCTTCCTGTGGGTGGCAACCGTCTTGTCTCTTTGAGTAAATTGTGTTTTCATTTTCGTTTTTCAGTGGCTTTCTGTCTGCTTCTCATTATTAACTGTTGCTTATTCCAGGAAGAGTAATTACTCCAGGATGAGATTCTGTTTGTTGACTCCTTTCATAACCTTTTTTTTTTACTTTTTGCTGATGCAGCCATGGTCCAAATGTTCCAAAAATCTCTTTCAGAAGTTGTTGTACATCCTCAGAGATTTTGTTCCATTTCAGCTTTCAACAACAGTCCACGCTTGCCAGTATAGTCTCTTTCTTCCATACGTTCTGTGTCACACATCCACCTTTCTGTATCGCTGGCTAGTGTAACTTAGACAGAAAGGTCCTTTTTAGTCGGAATCTACCCCTTAGCCCTGCATAATTCAGATGTCAGGAATAGGAGTGAAAGCCTAGTAGAGTCTTACAGTCTTTCTGCAACATCAAGGCACAAGCCCCAAGGAAGAGATTTATTTAAATGAAACATATATGATATGTATATGTATGTTTGTATGTATGTATATATATGCATATACTTGACAAATGTGGGGTTTAGAGATGAGTTAAATCTAGAGGATTTTTGGCCATGAATACTCTAACATGTCTGTATTTTGGGGAGGGAAAAAACTCATTTTCTTATGTTGGGGATTTTTTTTTTTTATTGTGAGTCTGATTAACCAAAGCACCTAAACTCTGGTTTTACTCTAAGAATGTGCTTAAGGACTTCTGCTTTCAGGAATCCTGGCTACATGGAAAAAAGCTGATCAGACAGTATTTTGAGCCACAAGGAGCTTTCAATGAAAGAAGCTGACAACAGCTCCTTAACCAGTTGAAGACTGGAAGCACCATGCTGCGTAATCAGCAATGGTCCTGCTTTTATTACAATGAAACTGCTGGCAGTAAGTGAGACTGGATATTCAATCTGCCAGCTGGCATCTTCCCTTCTCCCCTGAATTTTGATTATTTCTACAACAACAAAACTTTGTGTTACTGTAATGCTTTGCATCTGAGGAGCTTACAGTGCTTTACAAATGCACAATAAGTGGTTAATTGGATTAGTTAGTCTAATTGCCAAAAGGTAAATATAAATGTATTATTCCTATTTTACAGAAGAAGAAATTGAGGCAGCAAGAGGTTAAGTTATAGGAACGTCCGCAGACTGTTTAGCATTGGTGCAGTGAAGGGAATAAAAAGGGTAAGCTCAACTGATAAACAGAAAGGGAGAGAAAATAAGATAACATTCCCTCTCTGGTGATCTAGGACAGCCACTATAGAGAACTATATCTTTCATGTCACCCTTCGCTTTGTAGCCCTGGGAGCTGGACAACCTAGTCCTTCCTTTCTGAGAGGAAAGAGTAACTCCCCCGAAGGGGAAGCTGAGGTAGAAATACTACAGAGATTTTTTTAGCGTTAGCGTATTTGCTAGGAAGATGGATGTAGCTGGTAAGGTTATGATGTGAGTGGAGCCAAAAGAACAAAAAAAAGTCCTGCTGGGGCTGCGTGAGGAGTGAAAACATTTGCGAGGCACTTGCTGCGCTAACCTGGGCCTGCACTTACCACTTTCCCGGGGCCCTGCAGCTGTATTGCTTCCAGCACCCAGGCTGGTTGTCTGGAGCTCTTTCAGGGATCTCTGCACATTTCTACCCTGTGACATGTATATATACCATCGGGCTCGGCAGTACTGAGGGCATTAGTGACCTCCAGCAGCAAAAGAGCAAACCTGGTGTCGGTTTCCCTGTGACTGTAATGCAGTCGGCTGTTATTGATCCCCTGCTAGGAAACAGGCTTTGCACATGTGAAGTTACTGTCATTGTCCTTTTCTCAATTTATTGCCCTTGCCCGGCATGGAGAGATTTGGAAATTTATGTGTGTTATGTAGGAAGCAGGATATTGTATTTTAGATTAAAAACAGTGGAACTGTCCTTGAAAGGGTACAGCCTGGGGATGTAACAATGAAAATAGGCTTAAATTATTTTAGTTAAGAAGAGATTAAGGAAAACACTTTGATCTCCCATGGTAATGATGAACTTCAGCAGACATACCTAAAGTCTGTAATTCGTTCTTCCACTTTCTCTCAGTTAAGTAAAAGATCACCAAAATCTACAACACTTGGTTTCTGCATTTTTCTTTCAAAGAGAATCTCACTGAGGGTGACTGAAGTGCTTGTTAAATTGAGCTAGCTGGGTAGATACAGAGCTGTTTCCACTAGCTGATAATCTGTTGGGCATCAGCCATAATCAGAGAATGATTACATCTGCATCTATGATCCTTGATACACCTGTACTAATCCACGTTTGCATTTCAGTGATAGTACACATGTATTATGAAAATCTAAGAAGGTAGTTAAGGATTTAGTATGGTGCTGCGCTTGGGGGTGGGAATATGGTATATGTCGTCAATATGGTAAATTACACCAACTGAAAACTTGACCTCCTATCTTGATTTAAAAGTTATTACGTATAAATGTAATAGTATGCCTGCTCATATACTCCACCTACTTCATAAGGAAAAAAAAAGCTAAAGAAGAAATGATGAATTGGTTTTAATTTATTTGGCTTCTTAAAATATACATAGTAGCACATTGCTTTAAAGAGATGCAAGGGAGCAGAAGAATTATCGGCAGAAAGGTCCATGCTTTCCAGCTTGTCATTGTATTGGCTCACTGTGGTTTGCCTGCATGACCCAGCTGCAATGAATGGAATCGAGCAAGAGCCATTTGCCTGAGTCTTTCCTATGTGCTAACAGGAAGAAGTAGTGGTGACAGTCATACCCTTCATCATTGCTGGGAGAGAACAGAGAGGGGAGGGAAAGAAAGACCAAGAGCAAATGAGAACAATATTTGGCCCAAATTAGTTTTCCTGACCAAACGCTTGGTATTTTTGTTCCAAAGTCCTCTGGCTCACAATGAAAATGAGCTAATCCCTATTAGGAAGTCTTTCTGGATTTTGACTGGGAAGTGTTTGGTGTTGAATGAGCTAGCTTTGAGAGAAGCTTTTGTCCATGTTGTGTTCTCATTAGCAGTGTTCTCATTAGTAGAGCCTTGTGATAAAAATGGGTGCCTTGCCCTAGTTTTGATTTATTAGAACTAAAATCCAGTGTGCAAGTATCCCTGATCTTTTTTTTTCTTTCCTTACCTACCTATGCCATGCCTTGCATGAGTGCCTCGCTGCCCTGTCCCTTCCTCTGTGTACCATCCCAGCATGAGAGTCTCTCCCTCCTTTCCCTTCCTTTTTTCTCCCTTTGGCACAGGCCATGAGCTGGCTCTCGCCCCACACTGTAAGCTTGATAAAGGCTGAATAGTGACGCTTGCAGAGGGAAATGTTCACCCTACCCAGTTTTAGAAACAAACAGAAAACTCTCAGTTTAAAAGCTGGTTTCTCTAGACTCTGTGTAGAAGGTGGCTCAGAAAATGAATCTAGCTTTGGTGCTCTGAAATGTTCTATGGAGGAGCTGCTCTCCATTTCTACTGACACATGAGGAACCTGGGGTTCCCATCATCCTAAATTAGTCAACATGACCTGAAGCTGGGCAGAACTGAAGTTGGAAGCTGAGTTATCTTCAGCTGTGCTCTGGTGAACAAGTTTTCTCCTGTAGCAACCATACTTCGAGAAGCAAAATAATTGTCTAATACATGTTCCTTGGATAAAAGTTAGTTATTTCAAGTGCGTTCAACAACTTTCCAAGGCCCCAATTCCATCTTGAGTGTTTTCTAGCTGTGTTTATGCAACAGAAGCAAGTGCCTGTGAAACAAGTTGCAGCAGGCAACCTAAGGCTGTGACACCAGCAGAGTATTGGCTTTCTCACGCTGCCCTAGAAACGTGCTGCAACCCTGAACTGCAGCATCCATCAAAGTAAGGCTTCAGCTTCTTTGTTCTGTGCCCTTGGCCCAAGCTCTCCTTTGTGTTGGGGAGTGTTGATAGCAAAGCCCCTCCTGAGGCATCCAGACTGAATCTTACAATGTTGGTTAACATATTGGAGCATTCAAAAGATAAGTAAAGCAATTCATGGACCTGGTCTTGCTTGGGATACAGGACTGGACTCTTCCATGAAAGAAATTTTCCATCTAAGTACCAAGTACTTTCTGTTTCTCATTTATCTAGAAATCTGGCATTTTCTCTGTCTAAAAGTCTCATTAGTAGGAAGACTCTCATGATATTTTGGCAAGTCTACTCCCAATTTTGGATAAAATCAGTAAGTAGAGAAACATATTGGACAAGAAAAATAATGGATGTAGTGTACTAACTAGTTTTTTTTTTAAACTGAAAAAAAGCTTCAGTTCCAAGCAAAGATTTGGGTTAGTTTTCACTTTATTCTTCCCTAATTGGTCCTTTTTTGCACTATCATTTCAAAACAGACCTTTCTGCTTACCTTTCACCTTTTTCCAAAGCCCTGATATTCTGTATTGGACTCCTAAGACATCTGTTGCCTCTGTAGTTTTCCTGTTTCAGCTGTAGAAGCTGGGGTGGGGTTTTTTGAGAACTACTGTTTCCATCTTAATAGCTGAAATTAGCAGACAAGGGAAATTGGGGGCTGGAGAGGCTAGAAAAACAGTCTAGGAAAGAGGAGATGATGGAAGAAAATGACAGAAATACGTAAAATGCAGTAAAGGAAAGATCTGTTTAAAACATAGCAGGAAGTATGGGAAAAACAGAATGTGTGGGGAGAAAAAGCAAACAAACAGAAAAGAATTGGATTGCCAGAGCATGAGGTCTTCACTCTCTCCTTGCCTCCATTGCTGTGATTATGTATTTGCTGGAAGCATGCAGGGTTTTATGGAAACATCTTCCCTGTTGTCATCCCTGGATAGAATTATACATTTGAAATGAATTATAGGAGTGGAAAAGTAATTAATTAAGCCATCTTCCTAGCCTATGCATGAGTCTTTCTAAGTCACCTTAGAGGAGCAGGGAGAGGAGGGGCTGGAAAGTGAAGAATAGGAGTGATCATCTCAGGGCTGGAAAGAATATGGACAAGGCTGTCTGGAAAAAAGAGACAAAAAGAACAGCCTACCACAGAGCTTCCTAATACCAATTTCTCTCTAAAAAAAGGGAGAATATGGCTGTGTGTGATTTGCTAGATGAAGGTAAATTAAAAAAGAGCTAAACTTTTAAAATTATTATTTTCTACTTTATACATGTAAAAATAAAGTGAAAAGTTAGATGAAACACTCATTTTATTTGTGCTTGTTTGGATGGCATGATGGCCAGGCGTTGTTTGTTTCAAGGGGGTCTGCTTCACCTCTTTGTTCCACTCTGGGAACAAGTCTCTCATACTGTTTGTGTCTCAAGAGGCATGCCAGAAGTCTGCAGTTCTTGTCTTCCTGTGCAGAACCGTTTTGCTTGGCCGTGAGCATAAAAGCTCTAGGGAGGTGCTGTCTATTAAGGCTAATTCTGCTGCAGCCTTATCCAATTCTTTTTGTCTTTTGTGTGGCTCTCTTGCACTGTGTAGTTTGGCTGTAGTTATAATCCATGTGCCTCTGGCTTATGAAATGTTGTGCTGGTTCAGTTGCTTTCCAGTGGCCATGTTCCATACGCTCTTTCTCAGCAGTTCGCAGCATTTAAATGTATGCAGTGATCTAATCTGACCTCCTGCACAGAACCAGCTACAGAATTTTGTGCAGCAATCTCAGTAAATCCAGGCTGCATCCGAGCATGGCTGGTAATGACTGTGAAGTGTAGCAGATGGGGACAGTGGCGATCTCAAAGCAGGTTGTGCAGTAACTGAGGTTTTCAAAAGCTCCTGAGCATCCAGGAACACACAGCGCAGTGCTATACTGAGCAAACCTCTGAGAACTAGCACTGAAACTGATGGCACGGTGGTGCTCTGCTAGATCTTTTTCTACTCGATGAGGAGCAGGCCTAAATATGCTGGAAGAACGTTACTGTTAACGCACTGCTTTATGCCATGTAGGCGTACTACCTTGTTCAGTGCTGGTGGGAAGGTCTCTAAAGGATGCTGGTGTGATGTGCTGCGGATGTGCCTGTTGCATTTCAGGAGCAGAAAATCCCATCCGCTTCCAGTGGCACTTCTAAAAGTGCTGCTGATCTACCAGAGTGTTTCTGATAATCCCCCTCTAATTGGCTAGCGTTGTGGTCCATGCGGGTTGTTGCTCTTGCCACTGCTGCAGAATGGTGATTTGTATTACATGAAGTCCAAAGAAAACCAAAGCGCTGTGGTTCTGCACGCTCTCCACACATGTAGTGAAAACCAGGCCTTGCCCCAAGATCTTACTGCAACAGGAACTTTTTTGTGATGTTCTGCAGAGAAACAGCGTGTATTGGGGAATGATTTTATTCAAATTCTTAAGAGGATACAGTGATGAAGAGCTTCGGTGCTACACGCAGTATCTGGGATGATATCCAAAAAGCCCAGATGTTTAGTCTTCAGTGGCTTCATTTTAAGCTATTAAATGTGGAGTTTATTTTTTGGTTGGAAGCTGACTTTTTCTCAATTTTCCTAGCGTCCACTGAAATGTTGACTTTCCTGAGGGAAGCTTAATTCTGTTGGTTAGCCTGTTAACAAGTGCAATGCACTTGTGCATCGTGTATGCATTAGCATTGGAATTGCATGCTTTGCTGGGCACTTTTTTTTAAAAAGGTTTTTCATTTTCATTATCTGGAACAAAAAATGCCTTAATGCAATAAATGCAGATTTCCTCAGTGACAAAATGCCTGACAGGAAGGTACAGTGGGCATGCCAAGTAAGATGTAGTTGCGATGCGGACTAAGGGAGGGAAAGGCTGCCTAATACTGTAACCTGTCTCCTATCATGCCACACCGTCGTGTTTTGCATGAGGTCCTTCATTTACCCCATCTGCTTGTTTCTAGATAAAGGCGGAGAAGGGCTACTTCTTTTTTGTGTGCAGTGTTTGTCCCAGCCATCCAGGGAGAAAAAACAAAAAAAACAAATGAAATGAGAGAACAGGCTGGTATGATTTCTAGAAGGCTAGAAGGTTTCCTTTTTCCAAATGCCTTCTGTGTCTGTTGCTGGAATCTCATATTGTCTTCCAGTGCAGGAGAGAACATTAGGGAGGGTAAGGCTGTTGTGCCACTTGACTAGATAGGAGAGTGGCAATCTCCATTTCCTTCAAAGGCTCCAAGCTGGCTGTATGTGGGAATCTGCACCTCTAGGGAATGATTACTTGAATGAGACATCTGCCACCCTGAGGGGTAAGAACATGAGGACTGTTTTTTCCTTTCCCAGCCAGATATAGTGAGGCAGGTCCATGTGCCCCCTTACCCCCACCCTTTAGCAGTGAAGAATATACCTGCTCTCAGGGTCATATAAAGCAGAATCGTCTCTATGTAATAGAAATACCCAGTGCAGGATCTTCTGATGGCATTATATACAGAAATATATGGTTATGCCATCTCCTGATTCATGCACCACCTGCCTGTGTTACCTGATGGAAGCTCTGGAAGAAAGAGTCCCAGGTCTGCCTCAGAAATACAAAATAGTGACTAGGAAGGTGTAACAGTAGAGTAGCAAGCTGCTGCCAAGGCTGCCATCTCTGTGTAATGGAAATGAGATGGGCTGCCTTTTGCAGACACCCTTTTGGTTGTAGGCCCTGGGTAACTCTGTGCATTTCCCTTAATTTTTCCAGCCAACTAGTACCTCATCATCTTCCTCCCCACACACATCACTGGGTCCAGGATCTAGTGGAGGTACGGGAAGTTGCTTTCCTTTGTGTTTGGTCACAAAAATGGCTTTCAGAGCAACAGGCCAGTGATAAAACAAGCAGCCTGCAGATTTTGTAGTACAATATTTATACTCTAAGAAGGCACGACCATGCATGCTCGATATTCGTCTGGCTAATTCTTGCTGTTGACAGGAAGCAGACATTTAGTCTCAAAACATTTACACATCTCCACAATGACAACACCAACATGTAGTTGGCGTCTGTGTAAGAGATGCACTGCAGTCCCTTTGACTATTAGCTGTCTTGCTTGCTATAATGAGTGTAGGCCAAGTGACTGACCAAGAACCTACACACACAAGTATGTGAGACTCAGCACCATTTCTTGAAAGACTAAAAAGTAATTTTAGATTGCTGGGTCTTTATTTCTTTGATACAGTGTATGAGGAAACATGCTGGGCATGTAAAATGTCTTTTTCCCTTTATAGACATTTTGGCTTCCTAGATGAAATACGTTTGCTGGGTTTGTGTGTCCTGGCAAAACTCCTCCTTGCTTTCTCTTTCATTTTGGTTTATTTGATGTACTAAGCTGATACATAACCACTCTCTGCAAACAAACTCAGATCCTACTATAGACTTGGGCATCTCTCAGTCCTTTTCTGTATAATTTCATAAAAATTCTAGGATTTAAAAAACCAAAAAAACCCTTGTAAATAAGAGAATATTGTTATATCTGGATTGTCCTCACTTTCATTAAAAAAAAGAATATTTTAGCACATAAATCCCCCCATCCTTCCCATCTATCTTCTATTATTAAGCATTGAAATGCATACCTTTCTCTAAACTGGCTTTGTGGGGTGAAAGTTGTTCTCCATTGTATATTTGGCCTTTCACTAGCAATATATATCAATGAGTTTGCTCTTTAGTTAAACCTTTGAGGTTCTCCAGGGACCCTAAACAAAGTGGTTTTATATTCAGAAGGTGCCTGAACATTTAGGAAGAGTTACTGAGGATGGCCACTACTGATGTAGCTCCTTGCTGATATTATTATGATCTGGATGCAGGCTCGGACATGTGTCGTGGGTTGACCATGGCTGAATGGCAGGTGCCCGCCAAAGCCGTTCTATCACTCCCCCCTCCTTCGCTGGACAGGGAAGAGAAAAAAATATAACAAAGGGCTTGTGGGTCG
>JANZLQ010000078.1:678695-733953 GCA_026212715.1 Elanus axillaris | reverse complement strand
ACAGAGGCGTTACCACTATCACTGATTGGCTCAGCCTTGGCTGGTGGCGGGTCCATCTTAGAGCCAGCTGGCATTGGATCTGTTGGACATGGGGGAAGCTTCCAGCAGCTTCTCACAGAAGCCACCCCTGTAACCCCCCTGCTACCAAAACATTGCCACAGAAACCCAATACAACATGTCAGTGAGCATCATTGGCAACACTCACTTACCTCTCTCTTTCTAAGGCATATACCAGATTTCCCAGCTCATCTTTAAAGATATTGCTACCAAAACTCCCTCGATACCTGTTCTTTACACAAACTTGGGAAGCATTAGGCAATTACACAGAAAGGTAATTAGAAGACTGGATTGTGAGAAACAGGGAACAAATCCAATAGTAAAAACATGTACTTAGGAAGTAATAGGAAAACGTCTGCATGGCAAGTTGGAAGCTTATCTATAGGGAATAAAGGAAAAGGATGACACAAGTACTGGACGATCTTGTAAGTGCCCATGCCAAAAATGGGCATGGCTGTGAAGGCAACAAATATGGTATAAGGATGTATCAGGTGAGATCCTTCCAGTAAATAAAGGGTAATATTAGAGAAATTATGTGAGTCACAGGTATGACCCCGTCTGGGCATCTAGTGTAGGATTATAGTCATCCACTTTGCAGAAAGACCCAGGATGCCTCTTCCAGCCCTGTATTTGTGCCTTCTCTCTCTACAAGCTGTATGAAAGCTTGTTGGGGACATGAATTTCAGTGCGCAAGAAGCTTCCTGCACATAGGCATTTGTGCACAGGGGATTGTCCTTCTGCTGCTTTGACCTCCTGATGTCTCACTGTCGTGATCCAGGTGGCTTCAGTATGGCCCGCAGATAGCAGCCTTCCTCATACCTTTGTGGGGTGGGACTGCTGTGTACTCTACCAGCAGGGGATTTTAAATGCAAGATGACAGTCAAAATAACACTAAATAGCTACAGAAAGAAAGAAAGGTGTTCACTTAAGATTAAAACATTACATTATTCACTTGATTCTTTTTCATATATTTGACGTATGTGATTTGTAACGATAGGAAAACTTATACAGGTTCAGAAATTCAGATTAGATTAAAAGCCAGCATTTCAACCACTTTATCTGCATCTTCCGCTTTCCTAGATTGTAGAACTATCTCAAATCTGAAAAATGGATTGGAGATCTTGAAAAGAGATTTTCTGATGTGATTTCTTCTCCATTCTTTTTCTTTTTTTTTTTTGTCCCCCTCAGCCTGGAAAACTAATAGCCATTTCTGGCTACCATAATAATAGCATTTTTCAACTTCAGGCTACAGATAAATGTGGTAGATATATGATGCGAAGCTCAGAAGGTGCAACTGGTATTTAACCACAGAAAGATCTATTGCAAAAGAAAAAGAAGACCCTATAAACGCTGATGGGCAATATAGCTATAACTTTACAGGGATACTTAAATTCTGATTGTCCGAAATACCGTGTAAGACCAAAAATTATTTGGCACTGAATCGACATGGTGTCTTTAACATAGGTTTTGTTCTGACCTGTGTGTTGTGGCTTATCCTGCTCTGTGCTGCCCATCCCTGCTGTGCTTCCCCTCCATAGCACAGGTGTAACATTGGTTGTGACCATCAACCTTTTCTTGAAAGCACACTGCCCTCTTGCTCAAAAGGTCATTGGTATTTTAGCATTATGGTGGTGGTGGTATACTTTTCTTAGTATCAGAATCATGAAATATTCAGAAGGTATTGCTCATCTCTGCCTAAAGCTCCAAGACATCATGAGTGTTGATGGGTTGGAATAGGAGGTCTTTGCATGTTATCCAAAATGTTTATCATAGCAAAGGTTGACGTGCCAGAATTGGCCAAGTGGCATGAAAAAACCATTTCACTTTCTTGGGAAAGTGCTATCACTTTGCTGCCTTTTAGAAACTATAGTTGTTTTCTGAATTACAAGTGGTTTGCATAAAGAACATAAATTGCTGTGCTCTTTATCACTGCTTACTGTATGACAAATATACAGTCCAATTTTTCAAGTGTGGTGTCTTGAAAATGAATGTGTATTTGAAATGAAAACCATTTCAGTACTTGAGCATCCTCCCTCTGGAACGGGCTGGATAATAACATGTTCATCACCTTGGGTTATTTTAATATTTCCTGAAGCCTGCACAAGATGATTTCTATTTTCTTGTCAAAACATACTGAAATGAAAATTATTTTTAATAAAGTACAGTAATCACAGTCTGATCAACAAATGCATCTTCTCTTGTCAGATTGTTTCTTCCTACTCACGAGTATTTGCTGTTACTTAATGTTATGATTGCTGAGGAATCCAGTGTTGGGAGGAAGAGAATGGAATATTTCATTTCTGACAGAGTGCTGGGTGATACAGAACATCCTCCTTTGCCTCTTAGAATAGTATCATTGTTTAAACCTAACGCTGGAAGAGATGACTGCTGAAGGACTTCATTTTTTCCTCCCAATATTTCATTGCTGTCTTCCATAGGTACCATACACTTGAAGTAGAGCTCCTATTGATATTCTGTTTTGTCCGTGCTTGTCCATAAATGCCTACTGGAATGCCATGCCAGATACCAAGCCTGAAAGGTGCATGACAGTATTAACATTCCTATATATAATACAGGAATAACTAACTATTCCTAACTAGGCCATAGGAGTGCTGGAGTTAGTCTCATAGCTTCTTAGGTTATGTGCTCTTTTGGTGAACAGCTGGTGGATAACTTGCTTAGCTTCGGGTAACCTGAGGTCCTGTATTTAGAAGAGAAAATTGCTTGTCAACACAGGCGCTGGGAGCTTTCGAAGATAATGGCTGAATGATTTTTTTCTAAACTGTTTCTGTACACCAGGTTTTTTACTCAAGTCACTCAGCTCTAAAATAAGTGATGGACAAATCTCAAGAGATTTGGTTTCATATCTTACCCAAACATTATCCAAGCTAAGTAAAGCTCTGGAGTCTGCATAACTGAGCATGAAACCTCAGAAGAACAGACTTTCTCATGAGAGTGTCAGTGTTTCCTGCTGGCTGGAAATACCAAGAAAATAGTCTTTCTTGTGGTATTTTGGAACTTCAGCGTCTGGACGTCGCTGTAATCAGAGAGGAAAATGAATATGAAAAATAATTGCTTAAAAAGAGAACACTTTTTCAGTTTGGGGTGTGACGTTCCTTTCAAGTTTTTCAGTGAAGCTCTTAATTGATATTGTAACTCTGTATCTGAAAGTAGGAGATCTTAATCTGAAACTAGAAGTTATGGCTATTTTGTTCTGGATATTGCAAAATATTATCACTTGTGAGTCACTGAGTATTCCTTCACTCAAGGAAAGAAACTGCTATTGTATCCTTCCCTCCCTTTTATGTAAATATGTAACGAAGCACTGCTCTTGAAGTACTTACTTTTTGGGAGAATGTTCTGCTTTCTTCAATCACTGCTTCAAGTGTGAAACTTAGCTCAGCTGCAAAGCCACAATGAATGTCTCATGCTAAACAAGTCTAGTAAAAATAACGTTAATGATTACATTATATAACTAATACACCCATAAGAAATGTTATGGTACTAAGTAACTGTAATAAGAAATCATACGCTGGTTTGTATGGAAATTGTAGACATGAGCTATCCCTGTATTTAAAAATAGAGTTAATCTTAATTTTGGATTTTGACAGTGCATCAGTGGGACTTACAGGGAGAGTAACTTCAAAAGTTAAAGATGGAAAAGTGTGTTTATCTCTTGTCCTTCTGCCACTGCAAGATTTACAATATGCTCTCTTCTTTATTCAGTCCATATTTAGTGACTTGAGCAATGAGTTTTCCATCATTGACTTTGTATGATTAATCCAAGTTCGTGCTGTTAGCAGAATACCAGGAAATATTTCTCAACTTCCCTCTCGGTTTATTTTCACCAACATTTTCGTTCTTTGACAGGTCCTCATGAAGGCTTACATCTTGCTGTTTATGCTGGTCATAGTCATGCTGTTTATGCTGCAGTTTGATTGCCCATAGGTACTCACTCACATCTAGGGTCATTTTTAAGGCCTCCAGCACTTGGCATGTTGTTAGGGATAATCAAATAGAGTTCTGCTGTTCACAAAATCTGCATTTTTATGGCTATATTAGTGCTCTTCCCAGAATTTTCTCCAGTTTGTCAGTCTTTGTGGTTCTGAATAGCCAGGAATGCAGTGCAAATGTTGAGAGAGGGTAGTCAAGTGCAATATCATTTTCTTGATAGGTGTATTTGCTAAATTTGTTCTGCTCAACCCTCTCCCCCTTGCTGTTGTTATTGCACCATATTTGACAGAGAGTTTTTGCCAGTCTGCTTCTGTTCTTTCAGAAAGTGTGGTTTTGGAAGGATTACCTTCCAGAAAAAATACACATGCATATGCATATACATATAGTTTATTAGTTATTGTAGAAGTACTTCTTTCCCACATACCAAAATTTTACAGGTTTCTTTGTACTGTTACATTTACTTATTGGAGATTGCAAAAATATTTAAATTCAGTAACATTTCAAAATATAAGAAAAGATCATCACGAGTTCCATACTTCAGTTTTGCATGTAAATATTATCATTAATTAATTGTGCAGTTAATAATAACCTGCATTCATATACACCCTGTTTAAATCAAAGTAACTGAATGTTCAAATTAAGAATGTGTTTGCAAACAGATGTCTAAAAATTGTTTGTTAGTTACCTACAGTGCTGTTTTTCTCTGGTGCTGTTGTTATAAAGGGGATTCAAATAATGCAAGAGCCAAAAGAAATCACTGCAGAAACATAATCAAAGTGACAGTTTTGTGCCGTATTTCCATATCAAGCTAAAGCAAACAAAAAAAATCAGCTGTATATGCATACTTAACAATGTAGGTGTGTCTCTGGGGAGTGATCTGAAATGAAGGGACCATCTTTTCTTTCTCTTGTTTAAGACTCTCCATTTCCAATTATTTGTCTAACTATATATTAGCTGTTTTAATTAAAAGGTGATGATTCACCACTTTCTAGCCACTGAGAACATTTTTATAAAGTAGAGGTTAAAAAATAGTAATAATGTAGACTATTTTACTATTACCCTGAGCATTTGGAGCTGGAGGAATATTTTAGCACAATTTGAGCAATGAAAGAAAAAACAGTTTTCAGTAATTTTGTGTTCAAGGGTGATTCAACCTTTTTGCTTGCTAACTCTAATTTTCCAAGGCTTATAAGACTTTAATTTGCTTCTTTATCTGAGCATAAAACAATGTCTGAAAATTGCATAGTAAATTACTGGATAATCACTTCTTTCTGGACTACCTGATTGTCAGAATGAATACTGCCTTTTAAGAGACACTCTAAATAAGTGCTGGGCAAAAGTGAACTTTACAACTCAAATTGACATACGTTCTCATGAAGTCAAAGTGGTTTTATCTAAGCGTGAGGGAGAAATGTCTCACTGATTACACATTTAAGCAAATATATATGTTTGTGTAAAAACTTCGTGCTGGTGTCTTCAAATATATGCATGTATGTATACAGCTATGTATAGAGGTGACATCATAAAGTTAAAAAAAGATACCTGTAATAAATATGTTTTATTTCATGGTTTCTCAGTTCAACAGCTAATTTTGACTGCTGCCTCTTCCCTAGGCTGGTATTCCTCTCCCTCATCACAGCCCCTTTTGGGAGTGATTTTCAATTTCCAATCTCAAAGCAACGTTAACAAAAAACATTAATGAAAAAAAGCAAGCATGCTCTTAAAATTACTTTATCCTCCTTTTTGTCCAAACAGCCTCTCCGCCTCTTGAAGACCCAACATGTATGATATGCTCAGTCTTGTCTGTTCTGGATTTCAGATCTGATATCTTGAGTTCTAGATGGCCAGAAACAAGGACTGGGAACTTCCTTACATTAAAAAGATGTTGTATCCTGGTGGGAAGGCGAGTTCCAAGTGGTCTAGTACATCAGACCTAGATAAACAGGTTTAGGTATAACAGAATTGCTGTAATTACACTTAAGCAAATGTGGGTTGATCTTAAAAAAATTAGAGTTCTCCACTATTATGTAATATTATGCAAAATTTACACAAATTTTATGTTGCCAAAAAAAGTCATTGTGCCAAAGACAAACTCTCCAAGGTGAGAAAATGTCAGAGCTGGAGTCCCTCCTTTGCTGTAGCTTCCCTCAAACTCCCATGTGAGCTGCTAGCAGAGAGGGACCTGCAGGAGTGAAGGTTGCATGGTCCAGCTGTCAGTAAGCATTGCGTCTGTCAGGCTGGATGTGTTCTACCGATGGGAAGATGTTAGCTTACAGAAACAAAGCATTAAAGCTTTTGATGAAGTCAGTTTGTTGACATCAGTGGAACCAGAATTGCTCCTCAGTATGTGTGAGCTCCCCATCAGTATATTTAGGTGCTTCTTTTTTTTTTTTTTTTTAAACAACAAGATTAGTTACCCGGGCACATTAATCGAATTAACATACAGACTCCATGCCAGTCTCCTGGCTGGGTGCATGAGCTGTCCCGTCTCCTGTCTGTGTGTGCATGTGTGTGTGTGTTGGGGGCGGGGGGAGTTGGAAAATGCAGAGTACAAGTTGACTTGAATTCAAGTGATTTAAAGCAGCACCTGGTCAGAGGTCGGGCATGATGTTTGGCCTTGTGGCAGGGTGAAGTTGTGAGCTCACCAGCCCCAGCTTATGCTCCCTTGTTCATCACGGCTTCTCCTTTCTCAAGCGGGAGGTTGCTCCCTTTGCAGAGCTCCAGCTCAGCAGCACGCCAAGGCGCTGCGCTCCTCGCTTCTGGGAAAGCACACTTCTTCTGCTCTTTGTTTTTTCTTTTATTTTCATGTGGGTTGTTAGGACAGAGCTGGGACGGGCGCAGGGCAGTGGCTGGCCACATGGGCTTCTACAGCCCTCGGTGGCTGTGGGCGAGCCAGTTGGGGGGCCGGCGCCAGCCGGAGCGAGGGAGCTGCGGTGGGGACCTGGCGGATGCAGTCGGGGCAGGAAGGACGGCAGAGCCGGGCTGGTGTGGGCTACGGATTAGTTCAGCAGCTGTGATGGCCCCCTTTCCGATGGCATCAGCGATGGCATCATCAATGGCATCTGCCAACGGAGAGTCTTCCACGTGAAAGAGCGCTGTGGTGTGGTAGCTGTAAGTCCTAATTGGGGGACCAAACTTCCAGGATACCCTGAACCCTCTGTTCCCATTTACTTCCAGTAACTAATGCCACCTGCAGCAGCAGCAGAGGAGCTGCCTCAGTTCTCCAAAAAGGCAGCCGAGCCCTCGCTCGCTCCCCAGAGGTGGACAGCGAAGCCCGCGTGCGCCAGCGGGAGCTCGCCTTCGCTGTGTGTCACTGCTCCAGCACTTTGCGATAATTGTGGGAACCGCAAGTGGCAGGCAGTCCCTTAAATTATTTGGCATTACCCTTAAGTACCCGATCAGTCAGGGCAATTCAGTTTGATGTCTAAGAGCTCTACACACCTGCAATTACTTAAATCCACAAAATTGCACCCATAGGTATCTGCAGGCACAAAAATGTTGGCATAAAATTAGAGGCCGTTTCCTAAAACCTGTGCCTAAATTTTGATGATATACTATATGAGGGGTTGTTATTTTGAAATGGATTTGCGGAAAGCAATTGAAAATCTCCAGGCATCCCATCTGTGTTTAAAGTAACAACAATAACAAAACTTTAAATTAGCATAGGAGATTTAAGACATTTCAGGAAAACATTGATTAAATCTGCCAATGAAATGAACGTGTTTGGTGAGTGACCTAATTAGTGTATACTTGGTTCTTTTTCACTGCACGGCTTACCACTAATTGCTGTTCTGCTGGTCTTCTCTTGACAAGTAAGAAAAAACAAGGATGAGGGATTTGTTGAGGAAATAGTGACATTCAGTTTTAATTCATTTGAACCTGCTGCCAAGCTTAATTATGGAACTGAGAGACTGAGACCGGGAGGCCCCCAGCCGTTTAGGTTATGGGAGACGGAGATGTTTAGTGTCTGCCAGTGTATTTGGGTAGCACTTATTGCAGCTAGCTATAAACCTGTGCTTGCTGATGCTTAGCTGTTTTCTCTCCCTCACAGGTACAAACCCACTGATTTTATTCCTTAAATTTAACTATTTAGCTCTAATGGCGTCAGGCCAAAACAAAATTACAGGCATTTTATTTCTTAGAGGAAAGGTTTAACAATTAATCTAGATAGTCCTGTCTTGGTTTTGTGTGTGTGTGTGTTTGCATGTACAAACTAGTAAGATGTCATTCTGTACTTCAAGATCCTGGAATACTTGTTGTAGCACTGGAGTGCCAAAGTCACCCTCAGTGTAAGTACACTTGAGCTGAGGGGCTCATGTCAGTGATAAATTCAATTCTTGTCTCTTGAAGCAGCAGAAGATAATGCAGCTTTCCCTATTTGCGTTTGGAGCTCTTAAAGGAAAAAGGCAGGCTGCTTCATGAAAAAAAGGGGAAATAGTTTTGGTTTTGGTTTCCTGTGGTGGTGATGGATTCTTGTGAGCAGAGTCTGAAGGTCCCAGTTTAGAATCTGAGTGCATTTTTCATGATGTTCTGCACAAAAAACTGTGTCTGTGTGTGTGTGGGGGGGGTGTGTGTGTATTATCCATTGACCAGAATGTTTATGAGGCAGTGCACACACAAAAAAAAAGAAGAAAAAAGCTGTGGAATTTGAGGCTAGCAGAGGGTGGGGCTGGTGGGGCTTGCACTTGTTTTTAAAAGAGGAAAAAGAAATGCAGACGTTCTCTGAGAGCAGCAGCGTCCCATTGGCAGGCCCTGGTCTGAATCCCTCCCAGGGGCTGCTTCCAGCCAGCCTGCTGCCTTTTCCCAGGAGGACCAGGGAACCGCTGGCTGCGCAGGGATGGGTGCCTGGGCTGTTCCAAGACCCAGCTTTAGCTCCTGTGGGGACTAAACTTGATCTACCCTGAAAAGTATATAAAACCAAGCAAAGAACCACCCCCCCCCAAACCCAAACAAAAAAGCCAGTGCTACTTTGTTAGTGCCCGAGACCCCCAAAATGAAGTGATGAGACGAAACAAACGACATATGTTAGTGTAGGTCACCAACATCGGCTATAAACATCTACATGGAAGAACGTAAACTATAAAAAAAGGCAGCATGCCTGGTTTTCTGTTATATAGCATTGCAGGGTTCTTGTAAGGATACTTGAATGCTGAAACAGCCTGGGAACTTGGCTTCCCTTGCGGCAGATTGATGTTCTTTGGACGGATTTTCAGCCATGGAGTGATTTTGTCCTGATGTTCTGTGTGTGGTGGAGAGATGTGTCGGGAGCAGGGAGGGCCAGAAAAAGATACTTGGAATGAAAATGAACTTGAGGGAAGGAAAAAGAGCAGCTTTGCAGTAAGGCTGGGAGTAGTGATAGTAGAATGCGTAATGGGCAGCTGAAGATGCAAGGGGTTTTTGTCTTGAGACTCTGACTGGATCTCTGATATGGTTATACAGTCCCTTGTACCCACTGAATAAATGTTTAGAAGATATTGATGAGGTTAGATATTATGGACTGATGTTAATCTTCAATAATTCACTGTGTTAGGTATACCTGCTCTCTATAATACAACACCAGAATATTCTTAGACATTCTGATTTCTATTTACAAGCAGTGCTAACTTACATGTGAATACTCACCGTGCTGTCTAGAAAGTCGTAGTAAAAACCGTTTCCCTTCTGTTACTGCATACATGAATCCTGCACTCTGATGACTAAAATAAAAATCTAATTCTGTTACCTGTTTTTAACACCAATATTAAAACTTATTTTTGCACTTTCACCTCCTAGTTTTTAGGCACGAACATGGTGAGAAATAAATTTAGTCTCATGAGAAGAGCACCTTGCTGTCCTAAAAAATCCTTTGCTCTGTGTTTGATCCAAGCCGTCCCATGACCTCCCAAGGTATTTCAGGTGTCCTATGTGGCAGCTCTGGTTTGTTGTCAGGATCTCTCATCTAGCAAGATGGAAGCTGCATCTAATTGTATCTCCTCCTTCCTCCCAGAAGCTGCTTTCCCAAAGGGCAAAGGCATTGGAGAAATCCAGGGAGGACTCTTGCTCTCTTGTAGCATGTTTTTTCATTCAAAGCAGCATCAGCTTTACTGCTGCCCTGCAGTAAGGAGAGATAACACTGCAAAGTAAAATACATTGTAGAACAAGCAGCTTTAAATATGACGTGCTCAGTAGCAATAAAAAGGGGTAATCAAATGGGGGAATCTGAGCAGGTAAAACACCCCCACCTCCCCAAGCTGACCAAACTCTGGTGCGCTTCTTCATTGTGGTGTTTAATAGATCTGCTGTCCCAATGTACAGTTGTTCTAGGCTTTCCATCAGTTTGTAGTCATGCCCTACCAAAAATTCACCCCAAACCAAAAAAACACAGAAAACTGAGAGAACAACAGAAAGGTTCAGATCTTGACTTTGTTATCAAAATAGTGCTTCTCATACTCTTTAAGTAAGTCAGCATCAGCAGTTTCTTTAACAATTTTGGCTGTTTCTTCTTTCTTACTTCTTTTTTGTTTTCTTAAAACTTTGCAAATGAGTTTTAAGCCAAGAAAACACAAAAGTCCATGTGCACAAAATTCTGTCATCATTGGACCCCTGCACCAAGCAATGCATACATACCAAAACAATAATAAAGAGATGTTTATAATTTGGGGGGCAAGGTGATCACAAGCAGGCACTCTTATACCTAGATTTGGTGCAGAGAGGAAGGCAATAAGGCCTCCCAGGAGCAGGAAGGAAGGCTGGCAAAAGAAGTAAAAATGGATACGGCAGGAAAGCATATCTGTGGTTGCCTCCTGCATGATGTGTATTGACCTAGTAAATGGAGATGTCTGCAAAGGAGCTGCTATGCTATAAATATGCCTGTGCTAATATTATTAAAGCTTTCAGACAGTTCAGTTTCATCCATGTGGCTTTCCAGGGAGATGTCAAAGAGGTGGCCCTTGGCCGCAGCTTATCTGAGCAGCACGTGCCTACCTGCGCTGTAATTGCTTAATAAAATGTAGGCTGTGGTTTTCCCTGGATGGATTGTGAAATATATGCAGCTGCCTAAATAGGTGCTTGGCGACATTTTAAAATCGTCCTAACTCTGCCGAAATCTTTATGAGCAAGACACTTGAATGCTGTTGAAGATCAGAGATAGCTCTATGCTTAGAAGTTGTGAAAAGCCCATTCCTTGTCCTCTGTGCCCTCCTTTGTATCTTTAAGAAAACAAAAATACTTCCAGAGCTGTTGATATCAAGTAGGGGCTTAACAGCACTGGTCTTGTTTGAACAAACCAGTCTTGCTGATTAAAGGAAGAAACAATGGAGATGGAAGAAGAGAAGATAGGAAGCGACTAGCTGATTAATAAACTAAACTAATGCAAATACTGGGAGTAGGAAAGCCATTTAGAAGCAGATGATTATCCCTTGCCAGTCCTTAAGATCTAACCTCACTAAGCTGCTCTTCAGATGATGCTCTGAAGCAGTTCCTGGTAGAGACCTGGCCCTTGTTCTAGCAGAGAGGGCAGGGAGATGAAAGGGATGTGGTTTAACCAGGCTGTGACTTCATTATCTTACCATCATCTAGAGCTATCTGGCAGTCACTTGTAGAGCACCGGTTGTGATTTCTCCCTCAACGGCTCCCACCTGCTGGAAGGCTGTGCTCCCTGCCCCTGCATGGGTGGACCCAGTCTGCCAGAGACCTGCTGCCCTCCTCTGCTGAAGCTTAGTCCTCATCCAGGTTCAGGGGACAGGGAAAAGGTGTTGTTTTCTCACTAAACCAGCCACTGCAAGCTGTAGCTTTGTATCCTAGGCAGGGCCATGCTACTGCATCCTCTTCTAGAAGAGATGGGGCAGCAATCCAGAGCCCCACAGGCATGTGCCCTTCTCCTGCCAGGGACCTTTTATCTATTAGGACAGGCAAAGACCTGCCTTCTCTCCCTCTCTGCTGCATACCCTGCTGCACTTGAAGCTTCAGGTCATTGCATTTCCCTAAAACCCACCAGGTTCAGGAGTGAAAGGTGTGAGGAATAGAACTCTGATGGCTGGTGGTGGTGGCAATGCAACTAGAAGACTATGAGGCAATGTGAGAGAATGGAAAGCTTTTTTTCCTTCTTTATAAAAATAAAATATTTAGCTATCCACATACACATGGATAATAATGAAAATGTATGTTTATCTGTTTATTTTTCAGGTTACGGTTTTGTAGATTTTGACAGTCCGGCAGCAGCACAGAAAGCAGTAGCATCTCTCAAAGCAAATGGCGTGCAGGCACAGATGGCAAAGGTAAGAACAACCATGTTATTACAGGATTATCTGAGCTGTTGGGTTAAATTTCCAAGAGTTTGTTTTGCTCCTGTTTTTCTTAAGGGTTTGGATTGCTTATTCCAATGGGTTTTTTTGTCCTTTGGCTCCAGCGCCTTATTCATCCTATGGTTTTTGTTCTTGAGAGCTGTGTCTCACGCGATGGGTTCTGCTCTGACACTCTCTCTCTGCCCATCTCTCTGGAGCGGGTTGTAAGGTGGAGAGCACTGGAGGGGCAGAGCAGTTGGAAACGCCTTTGTGCTGTTTGCAGCGTGAAAGAGTTGCCTCTTCCTCGCCTCAGACTTGCCTTCGTTTGGTTCCTTTGCCTTGGAATAGTTATTCTTTTCTGATGTGCCTGGTGGGCTTCTCTGAAGGAGTGATTGACTGAACATAAGGAAAGTTTGTTTGATCTGCCTCAGTTTGGCTTCTGTCTTTTTATTTTGAGGACATAGATGGAATTGTAGCAGGTTGCTGAAAGAATAGTTACTGGAGGTTGTCTGGAGGTGACTGGCATGTGTTGTTCAGAGAGGCTGCAGGGGCCATGCTGAACATCTTGTAGCGAGCGCAGTGAGCTCAGCTACTCTGGTCCTGGAATTGTCCTTTGTCCCCAAGTAAAGGGGCTGACGGTGAGTCGGGGGTTGTAGTAAATGACCGTCACGTGCTCCAGCTGTTGCCTTTCTGAAGGCATAATCATGTGTCTTTGGGCTTTAGACTGTGTTGGCCAGCAGAAATAGCTGTTGCTTTTTACTTTAAAAATGCCTTGCCCTAGAATCACAAAAAGCCCTTAGTACTGCCTGATGTAGTCTCTGCAGAAATGATGCCGGGCTAGAATCTCAAGCAGTAAAAACAAACAGGCAATTACAAAAACAGAGGCAAATCAACTAATAATCACCACATTTGAAGATTCCCATTAAAAGGAATACTGGTGACTTAAACCTTTGTTTTTCAACAATATCATACTACAAAGTTTTCTTTTTTTTTAATGAAAAAAACCCCAATTTCAGTGGTACATGAGCTTCTTTTGCCTTCTACTGAATTATACTCACTGTGCCTTAAAGTAACTGGATGTCATCCGTGTATTTCTGTGTAACAGTGACCCACAATGCAAGCTATGCTGTTTTATTGGCTCTTAGTTTTTATTGGCATGTGGTGATAAAAAATATTTGCTTCAAATGGGTAAAAGATGGCAAGCTTAAGAATGTGAACTTCTACTAAGGACTGTGCTATTTTATTTCTCAGATATACTGCATCTCCTTGTTAAAATATAGGCAATTTGACACATTAGTCAAGCTGTGAAAAAGAAACTGAAGGCGGAAGATATGTTTTGTCTTACTGGTTGTTATCAAATAGCCACTTCTGGGGAGGAATAAATCTCTAACTACATAAATCTGTAAAGTTGTAGATTTAAAGTTAGAGATTTAAAGATAGGATTGAAAGATAAATCTGTATTTGGTATGTTTGTGATTCAGAACAATGAACAATTTCAGCACTTACATGCGTGGGAATACCGAAACAGAAGATGCCTTAAAATACTATGTTTTGGGCTTTCCACTGTTTTGGGGACTAAAAACAAAGTCTGATGCTTTCAGAGTTGGAAGGACTGTACCAGCCACTGAGGTTTGCTTTCTGGGGCATCTGTGGCGGAAGTAGTTTTTTGCCCTGCACGATTTTGAGGTGGCTGGTAGGTACACGTTTGTTTGTGTAAGGCTGACTGTATTTTTATTATTTAGCCATGGTGCCTGGAATCCCAGATAGGTTCTTTTTAGTGTGTTTGATAGTTCAAGATAAATATACAACTGACTTTTCCTATCTCTGAAAAAAATCAAAGTATTCAGAAAAACGGGGATTCAAAGGGAATTGAGATGACTACACGAAGTACCTTACATTGCTGAGAAGGCATGAGCTTGGGAAAGCAAATCTATCTGGAGAAACGTGTTAGTTCTTGCACATGTTGGAAGCCAAGTTGCATAACAGGACTGAAAGACACCGTTACCTGCCAGTGTCTGAATTAACAGTGAGGCTTAGAAGAGGTTTAAAGAAAGAGGCAGAAGAATTTAGCCTCTGCTTCTGGAAGTTTATCCAGAGGAGCTTTGGTTGGTTTTTTTTCCAGAAACTGCTTTAATTAGTGGTGAATGGTGACTCTCAAATGAAATCAAAGTAAAAAGAGTAAGTGTGAAGAAATTATCCAAACCTTTTACATGCCATACCTTTAAAAATTAGTGTCCTGTATCTTTTGTTCTGTATTGCAAAGCAGTGAAACTGCCCTGGGTAGGGGCCCAGGGAGAAGACTGTAACCTGTGTTCAGCGAATGTCAAAAATCTCAGTCCAGTTGTGGATGCTTTTGAATAAAGGTGAAAGGCGTCGGCCAGCTTTTGCAGTGCGCTGGCCTCCTCCAGTAGCAAAAGAAAGTATGCTGAAGTGTCGGTATAGTCTGTGATGTTTTCCTGGAGAAAAATCTTGTTCGGAAAGAGAAGTTCTTTCTCAGTTTTAACACAATATAATTTTTCTTATAGAAATCCAGGAATCTTCTTTGAAAAACAAAAAGTAGAACTGAACCCCCACCCATGCTGGCTAGCAGAAGTATCTTGTGGATACTTGAGGAGAATATACTCATTTTATCGATGCTTAAATACAGCCACCTCCCTCATTTTTATAGCATTTGGACACCTTTTTGGCTGATTTTGTTTCAGAGTGCTGCCTCTGGAAGAAGGTTAAACTCTGGTGGTTTGATGCTCTAGAGTCCCATCGCTGTTGGAAAACTTGTTCTGTCAAACCTAATACACCCCGTAACCCTACACAGGGAAAAACATCATTAAACATGTTTGAATCTCTCTTTTTGTTCTCTTGCGTGCTGTTCAGCCTGGTGTGAAGTAGTCGGGAGAGGATTCGGTTGAGGGAGAGGGACAGCAGCAGTATTACCATGTAGAGGTAGTGGTGGGGGCTCGGAGGCGAGGTCTCAGGGGCCCATAGCCAGCTGCCCGCTTGGCGGGACAAGGGTCCTCACAGCGTTCCCCCATGTGGGATCTGCAGGAGGCTCTTGTACACGTCTGTTGTCACCTTGCCCCTCTAGCATTTCCCTCACACAGGTACCCGAAACAGAAGTTTTGGCTGCTGCTAGTGTCCCATGCCCAATGAAGTTCATCTAAATTGTCCATCATTTTCAAAAGTGCTTATTAACAATTTCATTTCTTGAGAAGAATTAATGCTATGGAGCTGCTGAGTGATGGTTTCGCAGCGGGCCTGGCTTATTTTACTGTGTGCTTCCTGCTTGCCTTTGGAAACAGCTCAGACACGCAGATTCGTTTGTACGTATGTAATGCCTGCTTGTCCAGGCTCGTACAGTCCAGATGGTTTTTTGGTTTTGTTTTCCTACCAAAACCAGCACAACTGATATGCCACTGGATAATCTCACAGGAATTATTGATTTGTTTGTCTTTTTGTGCTAGGGACTACACAAACACAGCACAGAAAAGACAATGCTTATGTGCATGGTTTATATATCAGTTTGTTTTTTTTCCCATCTGCTCCTTTCCTTCATTTTCTAGAAAAAATGTTATAGAACATGGAAGATTAATACGGAGAATCTTAGTAATATGGGAGTTGGCTCAGACAAGTAGGCAAGGAAGCTAGTACACATGAAAAGTGTATCAATGTACTACTAAAATCTGTAGCCACATCTATTCTTGGCATTTGCAGTAGTCCTTCAACCAGAGTTACGTATTCATGAGGACACTTAATCTGCTCTATATGTAAGCTTTTAATGATGCTAAGGAGTCTAAATCACCTGAAGAATCAATAAAAGTCTGTTATCTAAATGAATTTGAGTGTCTGAACTTGTGTCAGCCTGAAGTTGGTGGACTGTGTGATCGGTACCTTCACAGACATTTTGGGGTCCTGTCTACTGTCTTTTATTTCCGGTTCTAGTCTGCTGTAAGATTGCATAAAGTGGAAGTTCAGGCAAAGGTAGGTTCTTGCAGAGACTATATAATAATTTCTTTAATATCTAGGAGCCCTTCAAGACTGTTGAAGCAGACACGTTCACCAAGGAGGGGTTTTCAATCCTGCTGTTATTCCAAGTGCATTCATAAGGATTAAAAAATGTATTTGATGATGCATGTCTTCTCTGAGTTTTCCTTTTGTACGTATAATGCGTTTAGTCATCCTCAGCACCTGTGTGAGAGATGTGGACATTGAAGAAATGTTTAATTATCGTTGGCGGTTGTCTAAGTCCAAGGAACATTTCTCGACTACTCTGCTGCAGTAATTGCCATCCAGAGGGTACGCTGAAGGAGCTGGTTCTGAAAAAGGATTCTGCCGATAGGCTCTGATGTGTTCTGCTCGACAAGGGAATTACAGAATGTGATTTTGCTTCTTGTGTGATGTTTTTCTCATCTCTCCATCATGCAGAAGCTTAAATACAGAGAGAATCACCATCTAGGTGAAACATAAAAGGCAGCTGTTTCCCACAGAACAGAGCCAAGCATAAGAGCTTCTGAAGAGGAACAGAGAGCTGGTTGCTCTATAGTTAAATAGACAGGTTTTCTCAGAGGACCAAGGAAAAGGAAATCCCACAGAAGAATCTTATTTATTTTCCAGGCTTTTGCGTAGGTTTCAGGAATGGCTTTGCTATGAGTCAGCTGACCAAATAAGTCCATTCTGCCTACTCATTTTTGAGCTTCATTTTCTCTTCTTTTAAATTACTTTCCTTTTTTTCTCTGTCATATACCAATATTCTAAAGGGCTGTTCCTTAAAATGGAAATTGCAGAAAATAGAAAGACTCTTCAGTGAAAGCCTTTCTTCCTAATATTTTTTTAATCTAGATTTTTAATGGAATTTTTTAATTCTCTGTATTTTGCAGTCTAAAAAATAATGAAAATATTTAATAAAAATGCTATCCTTACAAAATGTGAAATGTGGCCTGTACACTGAACGTCTGATACACTGAACCCCACAAGTGGTTTTTTTAACTCATCATTGAAATGTCCACAAATTTTAGCTAACCAGACTTCAGGATACTGGTTGTTTGCTGTTTTGGACAATAGTTGTGGATAACAGCCTTAATGACTGAGTTAACTTTCCTTTTGATAGCAAATCAGGATGCTAGGATTTTGAGTTCAATATTGAAATTGTCAGGCTTTGTTTTAATCCCATTCTTTAATTACCTGGTCTGTCCCCTCTCCCCTCCCCAGCAAACTGTTTTATGAAGTCAAATATTTGTATTGGCTCTATTTAAGATTTTCTTCGTTTGCTGCTAGAGCAGGAGCCGGTGACTCTGGGAACCCCAGTGTGCTCAGCAATGTAGGAGAAGCTGAGAACTGTGCTGTGCTGATGCTGGCCACCTTCCACGTTATTTCTGAACAAATTGCACAGCCAGGCGTGGGCCGCTGCTTCACCAGTTGTCAGAGACATTTGGCACAACTGAGTGTATGTGTGTGGAGCACTGCAGTGAACGCTACTCTTATCTGCCTAAAATGTTAGCTGTCTCTCCTTGTGTTTATTCACAGTCTATACTGACTGACCGATACTCACCTGAATCGATAACAATCCTGGGTTAAATGACAATGAAAAATCATAGCTCGGAGGAAGTGAAAGGTGGTTCAGTTTAGATTTGGAAATTACAGGTGCCAGTGTCTCTCTCCTTTGATTTCTCTTACCAAGTCAACCATACCAAAGGAGTCCTGCAGAAGCAATAGCCACAAGCCCTAATTTTCACATAGTGCCATGTACCAAAGCCATGCCCTCCTCATCCTCTCCTGCCTGCTTACTTGTGGTGGTGTTTTGCGTAAACTGTCTTTCACTCTTGTAATGAGGAATCATAGTTTCCTGGCTGGAGCTGGTAAACATAGGATATTTTTCCACTCCTTGACGGATAATGATTGATGAAGAGCAAGCATTGAAGAGATGCTAAATTATTTGTTTGTATCAGACTTTAACGCAAAACTTCTTAGGAAGAAGTGCCTTTCCAAACCTGGAAGTTTTTTTCCAGATGAAACACTGTCTTAATTCAGGATTCAAATCACAGATGGGCTACAACAAAGTGCTAACTTTAAATTTCAGAAAATCTGCAGTAGCAGTAGACTGTGTCTTATGAGCTTCCTAGACAATCAAGACTAAAGCAGTGACCAGCTTTGTAAAAAGAGTGATGGATTGGGGTGATAGAGAAGATACATGACATTAATGGAAGGACTTCAGAGTCTCATCTAGCCTGGAAAATGTCATGCTTCTACCTGAGAACTACATGGTGGCCAACGTTAAATGAGCTTCTGATTGTGTTCCTGCTTTTAGATGCACATTCATAAGCCAACATAGAAAGCAATAGCTGAAGCCATTCTTAAAAGAAGAACATCAAGTAATCCTGGGGGTATTAAAATCCAACTGTCCTTTCACGCTTGCATGTATTGCTCTTAAAAACATGTAGGTCAGTATGAAAGGAGGTGTGCATCGCCAGTGCTTGTACCACACCTGACAAATTTATACATAAAAAATTCTTTGGGGTTGTTCAGAAGTGCTTCACTTAGAATAATTCTACTCTCTAAAGTGAATGGGACCTTACTGTTGGTTAATGGAGAAGAATTAGGTCAGTGCTATGTTCCTTTGTTCCCAAAAATCTTAGCTCAGCACCTTTCTTAACCACTAAGTTAGCTTAGAAAATCTTACGGCACATACAATCGTGTTTATTCTCTAGCTATCACCTCAAATAGACCTTGCCATGGTATTTTACTTCCTTTTTCAAGTGCTGCTTTAGTTGCAAGATTGACTTGATTTTTTTTCATACTGTAACTTCATCTAAGATTAAAACATTCCTCTGCCTTTGAAAATTGCAATGTAAATAATCAGTAAATATATCCACCTCCATGCAACTAATGCTCCGCACCACAGAACAGATGCTGATAAGTGAAAGATGTAGCCAACTTTTAGGCTGGAGAATAGTGGAAATACTGGGTTCTTTTCGGGTTATGAACTTCAGCCAAACAAGAATTGGCCTTTTTTCATAAATACACATTGTTCTTGACTTTCCTCTGACTTGGAACACATTTGAATTGGTAATAATACAGCTGAAATCCACAGAGCTTTGGCAATTTAAGCCGGAGAGAAGAATGGGGCTCCCTATCTTTAGCGCTCACATAGCTATACATCTTGGAAGCTCTTACGCACTCTTTGCAAACCCTTTATGTTTGCAGAACAGGAAATCTGAGTCCTGCAAATGAGTTAAACACTGGAGTCAGATTAATTCTTTTTTCCCCTCCATACTCAGGAAACTCCAAACGCCCCACAGAGGAGTTATCCGACCACAACTATGCAGCTTGGGAATCTGCAGCTCAGACTGAGAGAAACTATGTTCTAAATTCAGTAAGCACATCTTTACTCACCAGGAAAAACCCAGTGCGCTCTGAAATGATCAAAAAACTGTGGTTTTAGAAAATATTACTGTGGTAGAAAATGGACGTAGCCTTTCTTTCAGTGGCATATCATTTAATCATGTTCTTCTGTAGCTCAGCATGAGGACAATGCTTTTGTAAGGTGAGAAACAAAAAAATCATTGTATCTAGCATGCTTCCTCAGGAGGAAGAGGAGGTGATTCACATGACCACCAGTAGGAGGATACGTGCATGCGTTCTGGGGTACCACTTAGTCTGTACTGAGACACAGATTCAACAAAGCAGTGTGACTTGTGTGAAAATTTGTGTGAAAACTTTCAGATTATTTTGTCTGATTTGGAAAGCAGGTGTGCAAACTTTAGTTGCATTTCTTCTGGGTTGATGTGAGTGCCTGTGTAACAGCTCATCAGCCTGGAAATACACAGGTGCATATTCTGCCAGTAAACACAAATCTACTAGTAATATGCATAGATATTCTCTGTGTACATACGCATCCTCCTCTCAATATCTAAATGTTACTGTATTAGTGAATACTCTGCTTGTTATTTCCTTATTAATGAATGTCTCCCATTCAACTGACATGTCTGAGTGGTTTGGCTGTAATCTAAATAAATTTAGGTTTAGATGCAATTTTGTTCACTAATGAATGATAATTTTTGTCGATGGAAAACCCCCTCTATTTTTCCATTGTATTAAATTACCAGATTAGGCTCTCGTCGTGGTACATCGTACAAACTGGCTGATGACATCTCATTGAATATTTTAGTCCTTGGGCTTTTCCTTTATGCATTTGTGCTCAGAAAGGCAGGTTATGATGATACGAAGGGTTGGATTCTATTTGCAGTCACATTAGACTAGCTTTGATGTGATCAAAATAAATGTAAGTGACATAAGAATGTAAAACTGGCCATATTGGGCCAGAACAAAGGTCCCTCTGACATCAGATTATCTTTCTGATAGCGCGTTATGGCACTTGCCCACAGAGGAGCAGAAAAGCCAGACAAGCATCTGAGGATGCTTCCCCAGAGTACTCTCCCACCCTCTAGCAATGTGCAGTTGGGGTTTTCCTGAGCTTGTATTGAATAGCCTTCTGTAGAACTGCCTCCCCACCCCTAAATAAAGAAGTTTTCCTGCTTTTTTTTTGCATTTAAAATTTTGGCAGCAAAACATCCAGCCATAAGATATTGTACTATAAACATATTGTATATATAGTAAACATATAGTTTAACTGTATGTTCTTCAAAGAACCATCTCCTTTGCTTGCTCTGGATCTGTTGGTTGCCTGCTAATTCTTGTGCTGGAAGAGACAGAAAGCTCTTGTTCCCTATGAATCTTTTTCATGTCACTTACAATTTTATAAAATGCGGTTGTAACTTCCCTTAATCCCTGTTCTTTTTCCACTTTTAAGAAAGATGTGCCAGGATGTGCATGTGTAAATAATGATGTAGTTCTTGGAAGCAAGGAGCAGCTTCTAAGTAATGATCATGATGCGTGGTAAAGTGTTTTTTGTAATATGAAAGCACAGCTGATAGGAGCTTAGAGGGTCATTTTATATCAATATTCTGGACATGAGGTGAGTACTGCTAATGCTGTGTAGTGCTGCAGCCTGGGAAACGGGAAAATGGACACACAGAGAAAGGGTACATTTGGCTGGTTTTAGATACTTTGTAAGGCTTTCCACATTTTGTACAAGGATAAATGCACATATCTGATTAAACCTAGGAAGATCAATTTTTTTAAATAAGAACTGTCAGCTTTAGAAAAATCTACCCCAGAAATAATTGAAATGTTAAAAAAAAAGTAAAATAACTATTCCTTTAAAACAGCAAGTGAAGAAAGTACAACCCCAAGTATGAGGACATATTTTCAATACTGTGTTGAAAGGGAATATACCCCCCAAGCCCTCCGCATCTTTCTGTAAATAAGGCATTATAAATGCCTACCAGAAATTCTGAGATTGTTTGATCTCAGTTTTCCTTAAATTTTAGACCAAATTAGTGTCTGCCATATTACTGAACAGTACCTGAAACTAATGCCACCAGTGGATCAATGTCTGGCCAATACTGTCAGCAGGCTTGAGGACATTACCTTTGCCGGGGGCTGTGAACTACCCCTGTGCATTTTACGTTGTGCTCCTCACTGCTTGGGCATGATGTTACCAGCAACACTGCGGCATGTGCCTTCATATCTAAAAGAGTGATAGGACTGCAGGAGATGTCACGCTGTGCAGATGAATCCTTATTTAGGAAGGATGTGTATTAACGCTCTTCTGCTTTCCCTAGTGCTCATGGAGGAAAATGACCTTTTTATGAGCCATAGTCCAAAACGGCGGACACATGGGAGAACGTAGGGACCCTAAATTGCCAGTTTCTCTAGCTGTGTAGGCAGAAGGAGTCTTTGTTTGATTCCCAAAAAACCTGTACAAAGGTATGTCCTGGTGACCTCTGGGAGGTTTACATCTACCAAAGACACCCCTTACACTGCAGCAATGGAGGTACAACAGTTATGTCCTGTAATGTGCCTCATAACTTTGTGGTCTTGAAAAACATGAAAAACAATGAAAACTTTAATGATAGCAGCTGTAAATGCATTTTTTTTTGTTGGAAAAGCTGAATCTCCCCCAGGTGAACACAGAATTAGAATGGATGTAATATTTGATAGGAGATATATTTTTCCATGTTAGACTGGATCTAACTTTGCTTATCTGGGTGCCATTAAGTAACAAAGCAGGGTGTGTTCAATAATTACCACTCACCAGTCATCTGTAATCTTGGTATTTTTATCAAGATTCAAAAAGGAAAAGAAATAGTGAGGAAAGGGATGTTTCATTTCTGAAGTCAGAAAATTTTGGATTTGGGGTAGTTAAGGCTTGGTGCTGGAAAGCTTGACTTTGAATTCCTCAGAACAAGTGGACGTATCTTTCAGAGTTGTCACTGAAGTCTGTCCCTCAGACGTCATTTCTTCATGCAGCTAAATCATTCTTGGTTCTTAAATGCAGCTGATAGACAGGTAAAGAAAGAGAAGATGCCTTGAAGAAAGGCTTCCCCATCTTCAAGGGTATCTTTGTCACTTTACTATGCCACTTAGTTGATACACAATGCTGTTTCAGTGCAGTATCACAGTTCTGTCTCTCTGTATATGGGACATATGGGTTTTTAGTATGTGCATGCATAGTCGATAAGTATTCAAGTAACTATATTTATATGAATGTATGCACACATTTATAGATGATCATTTGGAAATATTCTTGAGAAAATTTTATAGTATAATGCAATTCTCACGAGCAGCAAAAAGCATTACAGTGGTTCTTTTATAGTATGTACTGCTGGAGTGTGACTATTTACTAGTAATTCTTCTAAGCACTGGGAATAAAATGTTGTGTGCTTTTTAGGAATGTGCTGCAGAAATAGGAAGGAAATTGGAGGTAAATTAGATCTTGGTCATATTCAGCCAGTATTTTTCCATCTGTCAGCAAAAAAAGGCAAAAACAAAAACAACAACAAAATTGTAAAGTCTGAGATGAGATTTAGTGATTTACTGTCTGCTTTAACTGTGCCTATGGCCTGAAGTAGAGCCACACAGCCTCAGGTTTCCCCAGGTATTTCCATAAATTATTTGTCCACTTTGCAGAAAAGGTTATGATCCCACCATTTATCTAAACATTTTCCTAGTCGCCTACTCCAATTATAGCTTGTTATGGAAAGCCAGGACTATCATTTATATGGCTGTGTTGCTTTAGTATAGTGACGCATCACAAAGCAGCATGTGGAGTCAGTGAAGGGAGGGTCTTTGCAGCATCTTAGCTTCCAAAAAATATTTTCCCTTGCTTAAAAACTGTTCATCAGTGAAAGGTCACTACTGCTAATAGCATGACTTAATTCACATCAGACCGCCTTCTTACTGGACAGCACATTTCACATGGTAAAATCATGGGTTTGGTAAAGAAGCTATAACCAATCCAAACCAGGTGGAAATCTGGCTGTAATGGGGTCACAGGGTCTCACTACCTTGCCCTCTCTACTGGGGCTGCTGGGTCTACGTTAATGGAAATGTTTCCCTTTCAGAATCAGAATAAATATTTAATTAGCTGAAATACATATGTATTGTATTATCCATCTTCTAACTCTTCCTGAACTCAGGCTTTCTATGTTAGAACAGAGCGTTGGATGTAGACTCTTCTTTGCTTTGCTTGAAGTTCAAAGAAATAGTTTCATCTTGCATGACTGCGCTGTTGCACGCTATTCACTTCTCTTGAGTATATAAGTAATTTCCAGATTGGCTTATGGGAGTACATTGAAGAGGTTGGACATTTTACGTTAGTCAGCAATTAGATTAGTTACCAAGGTACCTCTCTGCACTCCTGGATGTGACTATTGTACTGGCTCTCTTTGATCCCAAGACATCTGGGAAGCCTGGTGCAGGCTTATCTAAAGGACACGGTCTGACAAAGTAGCAACTTAGGCACTTTCCTCCTGGGAGCATCATCTAGTACCTTATCCTTTATACTGGATTTTACTAAAGGTTTCTCCATTTCTTTGTTGAGACATCTTTTGAATTTGTAGTAGCTGAGACCTGAAACACTTTACGCTGTGATGAAAACCTCTCACAAATCACAGCCCTCTCAAGTCACCTGGTCTTAACGGTCCATAGATCGGATAAGGCATTGAACGATATCTCTTAATACTATTTATTGCCTATTTGCTGCTATTTCTTTGATAACCCCTTATGTGTTAGTCTTTCACTTACTGTTTTGGACATTTTTCATAGTGATCTTTGCCTTCACAAATGTCTGCCTTTCTGTAACGTCCCCCTTTGTTCCCATGTGAGTGCAGTCCCTTCACTTTAATCTTTTCCACCTCTGTCAATCCACATGAAGCATTTGTAAAGCAGGATCATACCCCATTTGCATCCTTCCTTTTGCTATTGTAAATATACCACATTCTTTTTAGGGTGTTTCTACACACTTACCACCATCCTGTTGCAGTTACATGAATTTTGGATTTGAGCTAGCTGGAAGCTGCACAAGGCAGGCAAAGTCTCTCTTTAGGAGAGACCAGTTCTTCTTGTGATATTCCACTGATTGATAGCCCTGTTCTGTACCTTTTCTACTTACAATCCCTCTTTCTTGAATGTGGTTGAGCAGAGCTGTACACTATTTTTCAGAGAAGGTCTTTGCAGTGCTGTAGCACCATCTCTCAGTTGGGCAGTACCTTGCCTAATATGTATATTTTACTACCTTTTAGTCAATTGATGAGCACCCTAGAGTTTGCAGCAGAAACTCTTACTTTTAGCAAGTGTGTAAACTGCATTATTTTGCATGTTGAACTGTTAAATTTCATTTGGTCTCTTAAAGTTAAATTTCTGAATTATTTAACAGGTTTAGAGTCAAATGCAGATGTTACATTTTGTAGGTGCAAGTTTTAAAATGACCCTCCAAGTGTTTGCAAATGTTCACAGCTAAAGTTCTGTTCTTCAGTTTATCGTTAGTGATTATATCAACTGGTTGGATGTTGTTTAACTCCATAAATGTGAAGGCTCAGTATCTTGAGTTGTGCTAGGGAAGTCTTGCCCGGTGTCCTAGAACTTAATTTCTAGTGGTGTATAATTCCAAAAATATAGTAAGCTAAATAGGAGATATAGAAACTAAGTTAAATTTATGTGTTTCTAAACTTTGAATGCTTTCTAAAATGTTGCATTTCACAAAGAAAAGTGGAAATAAGAAAATGCCAGTAGAGGGTAGGTGAGTTTCTAACATATTAGGTCTTGGTATTTTTGCTCCAAGGAACATTTACTTCAATCATGATAAAATCTCACATGCTTTGAGAAATGAAGATTAGGTTCCATGGGGTTGGCAGGTTTTTATTACCTTTAAGATTATTAAAAAAAGAAAAAAGACACCAACACCTTTATATTATCTATGCAGATATTTCACTGCTAAAATTTTTTAACATGAATATAGAATGGTGAGAAATATAGGCCTGAGTTACAGTTCTGTAAGAAATAAATGGGTATTTTATTACTCCTCCTTTCATGTTTTTGGTTTGTTGTGAGGTTTTTGTTAGAATTACTGTTCACATAAATATTATGTAGCGAAAAACCTTAAGACATGCAAAACTTATTTGCTAAGAGAATGATCTACCCTGTTCAAAATGGCACCCTTGAGAGATGCACTCTTGAGATATATTTGTGTATAATACTTGTCTTAGTCAACTATGAAGTCTTGCTGTCCCAATATAAATAGCCAGGTGACAGATACACATACAAATATTTTTCAGGAAATCAAGTTCAGTTGGTTTAAGACAGAACTCAATTTCTGTGAGTAGGAGCTCAAATCTGAAAGTTTGGATGATTTAGATGACCCTCAGCCTTGTTGGTACTGCCACTCCTAATCATGTTTAAAAATAAAATTGCTTAGAGTTACATAGCAGTGATTTGTGGTTTCAAAGTTTGCTGGTTTAGAATACAGACCTGTATTTTGGACCCAAAGTTAACAGACGCATTCAGCATGCAGTGCTGGAATACAAAGTCTTCTCTTAGGAAGATGTGCTGAATTGTTTCAAGGTTTTGGCATCCTGCTTGCCTAGCTAATATTCCACCTATGTAAAATACTTTGCTGCCTCATCTGTGCTTATTGTCTTCTTTTGCAGCAGAAATGGAATATATTGGGTTTTTTTGATCAAAAAATTATCTCTGCTGATCTTTTAATTTTAAGTCCATTAGCACTTGTTCTTAGTTGTTTTTTAAATATAATCCAAAACAGGATGTATTTGGCCAAAACCCCTGAAATATTTGATATTGCTCTGCTTGGTCATCAATACTGTAACCACCCCCACTTAACATTGGTAAAATACCCCAAACCAGGAATTTTTTTCTTCAAACAATGAAGTTTGGTTTTGTATAGACCTTGCTTTTAGTCTTCACCCTTAGTGGCAGAGTGCGAGATTTTATTCTGGAAGATTTTAGGAACGAGGGGTCAGATTTGCCTTTAAAACTCAAGTCCCAGCTAGAGGAAAATGTCCTTATTAAATCATTCCACAAAATTCTTGTCTGTGTCAGTGGGGGCCCTGCATGCCTACTGTGGATCCTTTGAAGGCCGAAGGCAAAGGTGAGATAACGCAATTGTGCCCAGAGGTCAGCTTGGACCATCAAGCTGGAACCAAAACCTAAGACTCTGGCCTTCTGGGCAACTCTCAAGTTATCAGCCACAGTCAGCGATGCTGCTGCATCCACAAACTGTCTTCTCCCTCATAAATCTGAAGAGTTGAAAGGAGGTGCAACTGAGGCATGTTGGGACTTAATCATAAGTAAGGTTCCTGCAGTTTCTTCAAGAACCACTTTTGAAAGAGGATCGTACCTGATTTGTATAAGCAGTGTACATTAAGGCAAATATTTCAGCTTTTTTAAACCAGCCTAGAGTTTCCAAAACCAGTCTCAACAAAGCAGAACCCCCCAATTAATCTGCTTGCTGCAAAGTAGAGGTTGATAGCTTCTTACAAGCTTTCAACCGCAGAGTTTAAAAAAGAAGCCTTGTTAACCAAAGCTGACTGTCCAGCGCCCTGTCAGACCATTACGGTTTGCTAAGTCCTGTGTTTTTCAGGCTGGAACAGTGGCATCAAGAGCATTACTAACTTCTACTGCTCACTTTAAGTGTAAAGATTTTGTTTCTAGATGGTGAATGACAGATCGGATCAGGGACCAACTCTGAAAAACGGTACAGCTTTTGACACATCAACAAATTATTTTGAAGTAATAAATTGGTGATTTATCCTTCCTTTACTTGACGGATAAAATACCTCAAATTGCTGCATGTATTTTCAGAGAAAAAATATGCATGTAGACAGTTTCTGAGAAGTGGTTGATGTGCAATAAGCTGTTCTTGGGCCAAAGTCCTGCATTATGCACAGGATTAATTTTAGTGGTCTGTGATGAGTAGGCCACATCCTGGCTGAATACCGTGAATCAGTAAATAAGTAATTTAGTAAATAAGTGATCTAGATTAAAAGTTATTACATTTATTTAACAAATGTATTTTCTGTTCTTCTTCGTTACTTGAGCACCAGCTCTGTGCATAGCTCTGTAGATGGTACGAATTAAAATTCACTGCAAGCACTGACTAGAATACTTACCGTAGGAGAAGATATTGGGATGCCTTGGCCAGAAGTTGATTTCAGACATTATGTGCCGAGTCTGCTTGTGTGCATGTGCACGCCTGCCTGCCGCACACACGTGCATTCAGGGAGAGAGAGATGAAAAGGTCAGATGCCTGCTCCGGCTATGATCTTTGTTCATCTTGCTGTGCTGATGAAGTTTTGTTGATTGAATGTAAATATGCTTTAACTTTTCCGCAGCATGTACATCAAAAAGAACATTATTACAGAGAAGACAGGCATTTGCTGGTACAATGGAAGTGATACTGAATGCACAATACTGTTTAGAGGTGGTGCATAGTGGTGTCTGGATATATTTGCATCTAAATGAGCTGAGCATTTCTTTTCCTACAGCTTTGATTTACCTCAATTGCTACAGGTTCTTATTCCTCCTGGGATTTGGGGAACCGTATTCCCATTATGCACTCATCTTCCCTTCACATGCTGTCTGCCACCTTTAGTCAGTGCCGCCAGATAAGTATATATAATAAAGACCTTTTACATCAGAGCTGGTTACTATGCTGTCAAGCCAGTTACTGTGTTCTAGGCCTCAGGAGGAGCAATGAGTGATGAGTACAGCATTTATTTAAGTACTACTTCTTTTTTATGTTAATTATTGACTGTATCTGAACCTGCTCCAGTATTATTAATGTTTATGGGAATGATTGGATGATAATGTGTAGGTCCAAATTTTTTGTTTTAAAATTGTTTTCAGAGCATTGATTTTCCTTTTATCTTTTTGTCTCCAAAGAGCCTCAGTAGTCCATTAACTGGCTTCCTAAACATCTGTGTCAGACTCTCCCGCTCCCTGAGTTTGTAGATTGCCGTTGAATGTTTCACATACATCAAGATGCTCCATTTGCTACGTGTGTCACTTAGGCTGGGTCATCTTAGCATAAACATTTCTTGGCCCAGCTTTTCTCTTGGTTGCACGAAGTTGCACTTTAAATTGAAGTCACAGTAAATCAATTTAAATTTCCGTATAGTGCTGATGTATCTCACAGGGTAGTCAGAGATTTGGGACTTTAGGAAAATAATGCAGAAAAACATCTGAGAAGCAAAATTTGTAAATCAAAATACGAAGGCATGGGTGAGCCTCTTCTGCTGCGCGTTATAAGCTTTTGCTCTGAATTAGTGCAAGATCATTTTCAAATCCTCCTTTGCATCACATAAACATTCACTGAAGTTTTCTTTCTTATATTCTGCAAAATATACAAAACTTTCTGAAGTATTTTAGCCTTGGAAAAGAGGAAGCTATCATTTGTTGGTCGTTGTTATTTAGATTGCAGTACCTTCCAAGGAGTGCTCAACAGGTACCAAAGACAGAGGAAGGTCCATCCCATTCCCTAAGTTACTGTATGATTTGAAAGGGCAAAGGCAAATACACAACAAGGTAGTAACAGAGTTGTGTGCGTGCTTTTCTAATGAGAAGCAGAATTATCCCCTCTGTCTTCACTTTTTCATTCCCTTTTCTCATTTTGGTGAGGGATTTCCATTCTTACCTATTTACCCAGGCTTTGAATGTTTGAGTCTCGTGATGTTAAGTACATTTCCCTTCAGTGGAGCATCTCCGGTATTTCCCTTTTCCTTCCCTCACCCATTCACTGGGACAATCTTGTCCTTCTGACATACCTAATGGGATTTGTCAAGTCCTTGGTGTAAGCGTGTTTTATTTCCATGAGTAATGAGATACTGTGGTAGGGCATCTTGTCCTGCCCTAAACAAGACGTGCCAAGCTAAACATGAAATGGAATGCCAAACGTTATGTCCTATATGTTTGTCAAGTGTGTGATCTATTTTTTAGAGACCCAACTCAGTACACTGAAATATTTTACTACTTGTGAACTTTAGCTTCTGTTAATATGATTGAAGCAAGTGGAAATGGAAATTGTCAGGGCAATTTAACAAAGAGAGCCTGTAAAACTCATTACATCCCAGGTAGTAAAATCACTTTAGAAGGCACATCCTTCAAACTTGAGCTTTATTCAGTAAACTGCATTGGTGCCTGACCTTTTAAGAGCTTTCCTTTCCTTGGGAGGGAGGAGGGGGAAAGGCCCCGTTGTTCAGGGCTGCCTATCTTAAATTATAAACAGCAGCCTTACTTGACTCTGTGCTTTAGATCACACGGGATGACAGAGAGTGCAACTGCTCCAAACAGACAGTTAAATGGCCAGCTATTTAGATGAGTTTGATGTGTATTTCATGTAATTGTATACTCCATAAAGCAGTAAAAAGCCAATGTTGTGTGCTGGCTATATTTTAGCACAAAGTAAATCAAAGTACCAATTGCGAGTTTGTAATGCAACTTAATCTTTTCAAGACCTGAGGCTTTTAAGAAGCTTTCGATTGATAGTACGCAGTGGATGTGCGAGGGTTAAAGTTACTTTTGGGAAAATAATTCCTGTTAGGTCTATATCTAATTTGCTTAGCAAGTTAAATTACCTTGTGGAGAACTCTCCAGGACTGTGGCTGCGTTTCTCCTGCACTGCAGTGCAATCTTGCCCCTAAGTGTGCCTCCCTCTGCAGTCTCCGGGCTGGTGTAAATGACTGGCTTTTCCTGCTAAGGTTGTGAATGAGCTGTCAATCCACTCTAGGTAGCAAATTTAAGCACAGTTTTTTCTAGCTGCAAATCTTTTATTCTTCTGATCATGTGTCACAAATTTTGATTAGTGGAATACATGAAAAGCGTTGTGGGCTGCGTCTCAACCAGTTCATTATTTCTGTGGTTTTCCATTTTCCAGCACCTAAACAATTATGAGCTGTAGGGATTGCATTTTCTTGTAGCTATCTTCTGCCTGGCTCATGGGCATGAGTCAGGTTGCTCATTAGTGAGCCCACACACTCAGGGTTTAGTCCGGCAACCTTTGAAGTAAATGGAAGGCCTCCCACATATTTATTGGGTGTCAGATCGGACATTTAGTGCACATTGTGGCATTACAAGATTTTGTCTAATTACGTGATAGGGCTTTTGCCTTATCTATGCAGTTTGTGAGATAGTATTACTTATGGGAAGTATGTTAGAGCTGATTGTGGGAAACTTTGAAAAGAGAGAGAGCATTTGCCTGCTCTGCAATTTTCATGTTGTTTCATGTATTTTTTTTGCCTTTGGTGCTATGCATTTTTTATTTCTCCTGGATCTGTCACCATCTTATCTGGAGGTTTCCTGAACATGTTTAATGGAAAGTTGATAAAAAGCATAAGTGAAAATAAAAGGTTAAGAAAGGATTAAGAGAATAGAAACTTACAAAAGGGAAACTTTTGTAAAGAAGAACTGATACAAAAAAGAAATAAATACTTTTTCTTTTTGGTTTACTACAGGCAGAAGAATTTCAAATGCATAAATGTACCAAGTGCTTCATGCAGAGAGAATAGTCGGGTCCTTAGGTGACAGGTGAAAAGCTATGTAAATTCACAGCGCTCCCATTAAGATTCCTCCTTGTGTATGTAATCCACAAAAAGTTTGCCAGCATAAAGAAATGATGGGAAATGGTTATACATACAGGTAATTGAACTCTGCAGTAGGGTTTTTTTCCACAGAGAAGTACTGATCTTTGTGTATAAATTGTTTCACATGGAGTGGAAGCTGGTAGTAGCCCAGATGTAGAGCCTAAGATGATTCCTCTTCGAATATTTGGCCTTTTCTCATCCGGAAAAGAAATGCTCCTTGCTTTCCAACAGGTGAAAATTATTCCATCATTCCTGTATATCTGTAGCGTTTGCTCTTCCCTGTTTAAATTCCCTTTTCCAATGTGCGGCAGGGCCTTAGGTTTGTAGCGTAGAAAAGAGGGCAATTATAGAAGAAACATTAATCTTTCTGAAGATGCTAGGATGTAAACGATCCACTGTCCTGTGGAACAGGAATGCAGATGAACCTCTGATTATAGATATACATGGCACGTGTTATGATTTTCTTTTGTATATACTCTCTCTCTCTTTTGCAGGAAACAAAAATATATATAGTTGGGAATATGCTCTGTTCCACTAATCAACTTGCAAGCTGTCTGCTGTAACAATACTGCCTTAATATTTTTCTTTCGTGCCTGCGTGTTATGCCCATGCAGCATTTAAAAAAATACTTAAAATATAACACAGCGTGTTTACTATCCATAGCCAGGTAACCTATGACTGTTACTGAGGTAGGAAGTAGTTTTGAAAGTTTACATTTCTGTAAGGAAGATTGGTGTTCAAAGGAATTTATTTGATGATGAAAGAAAGTATTTATTTAAAGAGGTGGCTTGCCTTCATTTATTAGAGTTGTTTATTTCATACAAAGCAGAGTTTTCCAGCAGTATTTGTCCTGTCATTTCAGAAATGTCAGATTTTAAGGCTAATTATTTCATCTTTGAAAAAAAACAGTTAATGCCCTGTAAATACTCATTTCGACAATCACTCTATCCCTGCATACTCCTCTACTTGACGTGCAGGTCAAATGGTGAAGAGAAGGGAAAAAAGAAGAAGAAAAGATTGCATTTTGGAAATAGGACTGTGATGGAATATTAAAGCTCATTCTGTATTTATATACTTTGTCACTATTTTCTCAGCTTTTGCAATGCTGTGGTTACATTTTAATTTCTGGTCTTTTTTTTTTTTTTCTTTTGTCCTTTGCATTATTTTACATGTGCTGTCTTCAGTATCATCTTCTGTTAAATGCTTTATTGTTGGTAGCAACTGAGTTATGAGCCATTTACAAGACATGTCTGAATGGTCTTAGCAAGAAAAACCTTCCATCTTTTTAACAGGTTCTATGAGAAATTGAAACTCAAGCCCTAGTTCAGCAAAATATTTTAAAATATGCTACAATTATAGTATTGTAATTGATCATATTTTTGTTCAGGAGAAGTTGAGCTTAACTGTGTGTTTAAAATGAAGTATAAGAACTGCTCAGCAAGCTTTTCTGTCTCTAGCTCAACTCTATTCTAACTGCAGCTTTCTGATTTTCAGTTCACTTAGAGCACAGATGGAATGAGTTCCTGGGAAAACCCTACAAAATTGCCCCATAAACACAACCCCATTGCTAACAAAAGGGACTGAGGCCGTCCTTGGAGCACAGAGTCATATACAGTGAGATAAGTCAGTACACTGGATATGAGGTTTCCAATACATTGTGTTAGTTTGAGTAACAGTTTTGGATGGTGACGTCTAGGTCATTACATGTTAGCAAGAGCTAGTCAGGTCTAGGTCATTACATGTTAGCAAGAGCTAGTCACAGCCTTGCCTATGTGTTTAGACTGACTGTGGTTCCTCTGCAACTTGGGTGAGAGAAAATGTATTAGGCTGTATTTGGTATAACTACCTGGAGTATCAACAAAAGATACATTTAGAAAGAGGGTGAGGAAATCACATTTACCTAAGGCATCCAATACCCAGCATAAAGTAAAATGGCACAAATCGCAATTCTTGGAAATTTTTTCCCAGGTAGAGAGTCTTTTGCCTTTAAACATTCCTACCTGGACCTGTTTGTCTTCAAATGGCATGACTGTATGTATTGGAAAGCAAATGCAGGTGTTTGATATATATATACCATTTTGCTGGTTATCTGAATCTATCAGTAGCAAACTGAAATGATGCATAGATTTATTGTGGAAATGGTAAGTAGTATTCACAAGGAGAATACCTACAGTGACTCCCTGACATGACTTCCCCTCATAGATTTCAGCAGAAAAAAAAGATGTTGGCAGGAAGCATGATCCCCTGTTAAGCTATTTGGTTTTATTAGCAAATCACTCATAGTTTTATGTTATTCACTGGGTGTATTTCTTTTGTCCTAGCGCTTATTCTTCCAATTCACGGAATAATTCCAGGATATGATTAATTGCCAGTAATTCTCATCAATTTTAGTGGGATTTTAAAGCTTTCAGTTCTTTGCAAGATGCTGTGTAGGGTGAAAATATCTATCGTCTCTCTAGGTATGTGTATATGGGAGGCTAGAGCTGTATTTGATAAAGTAAACATTATGGATAATTCTATTGAATATAAATCTGTTTTCTGCACAACACTTCCTATTTTTAATAACTCTTCTATTTTTTTCTCAGTATTGCTCATATTGTTTTTCTGAAATTAGGTAAAAACCCAAGCAACAAGAAAGACACGTTAAGAAAATACAGCAACTAGGTGCATTTTTGTAGACCTCTGCCTTGTTTTCATGTAGTGGTATGTAAAGGATGTGTTTAAATTTTAAACTGCACAAAGATGAAGAATTGAACACAGAGAAAGGACATTCAGGAAGCCTCATTGCAAACACAGTGACACCTAGAAAGCCTACTGGTGCTTTCTAGGGACTTGGAGAAAAGAAAATATATTTTGCCTCATTGCAATAGCAAGCAGTGGCACTCTTCTCCTCATTTCCTACAAAAACTGCTAAATTTTCCCCAAAAATGTTTTCAGTGACAGAGAAAAGGTACTTAATACATGATCTTTGCTTGATGTTACAATTAATTGATCTAATAACTATTTCTGGAGTAGCAGTATTTTGAGTAAAATGTTGATCAGCATTAAGGCAGTTTAACTGGCTACATGGTGTATCTGCATCGTGCTCGCTACTTTCTGATGGAGGTTCCCCCCTCTAAAACATTGCAGTGTTAGGGTTTGAGTAAGCTAGAGGAGTTTCCGCCTGGTAGGGTATACTTGATACAAACACACACTATACAAAGCAGGGCTTACCATAGTGCTGGCTTAAAATATTCAGCCTGTAGTGTTCTGGGGAAAATTTCCAAACTGGTAACTGCGTCATATTTTCTCTCAAAACCCTATTTGTTTTCTGTAAACAAAGAGCAGCTTTTGTATAGGTAGTTGAAAGTACAATGGGGTCTCTTGGCAAATCATTAATCTTGCTTATAATTGCTAGTCAGCATTGTAGTTCTTTTCCATAAATGAGAAGAAGAGGAGAGTTAGCCAAACATCTCATGTTTCCTGTGGCAGGGAGCAAGAAGAGTGCTGATCGTCAGGGTCAGGGACCCCATTCCATACTCATATTAACGTATAATACCTTATGTGTTACTCAGTAGTGGAGAAGGGAAGGGCAGAGACAGATGGGGAGGGAAAAAAATAATTTACTTTGTTTACTTTTCATTAGAATGGTGGAAGACAGGCTTAACTCCTCCCCAGCTTCCATATGTTAAATGGTTATGGCTTTCCTTCTGCTCGTCAGTAATGATATGAATGCCTGTGTTTCCCTCGTGCTCCATTTCTTGTGAGCGTGTGTACACGCACACGTGTCAGTAGAAAAGCAAGTGGCCTTGGTCTCACGCCACAGCGCGGGCATTCACACCGGGGCTGGCAGGGTGAGGGCTGCGAGGAGCAAAGCTCTGGCCTGATCCAGAGGAGACCTTCTATAAATATCCACACTGAAAAAGGTGGTTGATCCCTCTCCTCCTCCTTGAGGATGTTCATCAAATTATTATTTTCTCAGGGACGTGACTGTGTCACCAAGGTACAGCTCCTGGTATGGGGTGGGAGCTGAGAGACCTTCCAAGAGAGGACTCTTTTCTTATTCCTCCCTGTGTCTGGATGCAGAGCTGTTATTTTATTCATTCAGAGGGAGTGTCTGAGTTTCCCCGGTGTGACAGCACGGAGAGGGAAGGAGGAGACTGCCACTCTCCTTGCCCCGCTCATTCAGGGGCAGGCTGCTTGCTGGTGGGCTCAGAGTGGGTACGGCACGACCGCGGGGCTCCCCGCAGCCTGGTGCCCCACAAGGGTCATGCAGGTGGAGAGCTGGACTTCTGCGTCCCTCTGTCCTCCTTTGTTGTGCCTTTGTAGTTTGTTCCTAACTTTTCCTAACAGAAAGCTCTTAATTAACCTTCTTCTAAGGGCTCTGAGTTTGACTCTGCTGCTCCTGAAGAGCTCTTTAGGTAAATCAAGTGCGGGGTGTTCTTCTGTTCTGCATTAGAACACAGCTTGTCAGCTCAGGGATTTCACACACTGGTATGACAAATACTTTTCTTTGTATGTATCCCAGGACTATTACTCTTATGAAGTGCTTTAAATGTATTTATTGAAAAAAAACCACAAAAAAACATAAGGCAAAATGCTTGTCCACAAGAGCTTGCACAGTGCTGGTGCTTGTGGATTAAATATGTACAGCATGCAGCTATACTGCGCTAGTGGCTTTTAATACTGAAACATTCAGCATTTTCCAGTGATAAAGGTTGGCATATTGCCTGCTTCCTTGTATGTTTCTGGGTAGGGCATGATAATACTGAGGATGTGACCAAGAAAGCATGCAGCTCCAAACAGTCAGGCTGTTACTTTGCATACCAGGCAATACGGTGTTCCTGACATTATATTTTTCCCTTTCTCAACCTTTTACCTGCCTTGTCTAGATTGAAACCTATTCTGGGAGTTGCCTTATGTTTTATTTTTAAACTGTCCATCAAAGTCCAATGCTTAACTATCACAATAAAAAAACAACACTAATTACTGTCAGAAATTAATGGACTTCATACTGAAAGATTCATATGGAAATTTCCTGTATTACTCAGACCTTTTAATACACTATACAAAATTCCTCTTTAGCAAAAAACCCAAAAGGTGTTTCTCATGCCACCTACCTTCCGGACAGTAGCACTATGACATTCCTGTTGAGTAAAATTTCCCAAACTCTTCTCTGGTTGAATGCCGGTGCAAAGATGCATGTGCCATGGATACTACAAAACAGTACCCCAAAATTCCTGAAAACATGGGAGGCCACATTTTGTGTAGGAGCAGAAATGCTAGTTGTCTTCTCCCCTTGGTAAACTTTCTCAAGGGCTGCTGAAGTGGCAATCCTCCATCCCCAGTTTGAAAACTGCTGCTCTACAGGCTAGGGATTAGCTCTAGCTCCCTGGTATACAAAGTACAGGTGCTATTCATCTTTAGTTCCTATGTAGTGTGGAAACCTCATTGCATAAAGACAATGTTTGTTGAAAGAGGAGTTAATATTCTGAATAACAATAGAAATATTGAAAGCAGAAAACCATGAACATGGGATGGAAGGGAAGTCAATGCTTGGAAAACTCTATTTGCATACAGCTCAGATCACTGGTGTTACTTCTCTTAATGTATGTTCCCGAATTTTCTTTCCCATTTTATTCTGTTTTGTTCTTTGCTTGGGTTTGCTGGTTAGTTTTTAAGATAAAGTATGTAAAGAAGGACCAGATGGTTATAGAATCAGGCTTGGTGGCAGAGAATGAGTCAATCATTTTGTAACATGAACAAACTTCAGGTTCTAGCTTGTTTTTTCCTAGATTGTAGACGCCTCCATTAAATTTCCGTTTCCCATATGGGTACTCATAGGCTGAGATCAAGTCATCTCTAAACCATCTCTCTGATGAGTTAAATTGATCATCTTGCATCTCACACTGTGAAGCAAATGTTTTGATCCTTTCATCATTCTTCTTGCTTTTCCCCTGCAATTGCTCTGTTTTTTCCAAGTCCTTCTTAGTATGAAAGCAAGAACTTGGACCTCATGGTGTCTGTATTGTGAGTACTAGAGCCAAAGGCAGAGACATTGTTACACTTACCTGTCCTATATCTCCCCTTCATCACATTAGCCTCTTGGAGCAGCGTGGCACTAGGAATTCATGTTCATCTTGTCATTCAGCGTGACCTTGAGCCTTTGTCGGAGGCACAGCTCAGGGTCAAGCTCACCACCTAGAAAAATGCTCTCTATTTCTTATTCCTAGATGAAAGCCTGTATGCTTTTTAAATAGCACATTGTTTGGTTATGTTAATGCACAAGAGAGCACACTGATGTCAACTTTTAAATCAGTTTGATCTGGAGCTCTAGTGAGAATAAATAGTTTTGCTATTTCCACTGAAACCAAGGAGTGACAGTATATCTGGGGAAAAAAAAAAAAAAAAAAAAACAAAAAAAGAAAAAGAGTTTGAGATGCAGGTGAAATGGGAAAAGGATCATGCAAAGTTTGGTTTTGTGGGGGGTTTTTTAAACCAATCCATTAATTCTAATAACCTAACTTGGAATATTAGTTTCAAAAGTCAGAGTTTTGGCATTATTTAAGACGGTTGTTTTGTGTTCCCATGTTTATATAACAGACCTCATGTAACTGAGTATAGAGGGGGGGAAGAAAATCCTTTGATCCTTCAGCAAAATGTTTTTATGTAAGTAGCCTTCTCATGGTGAGCTCTGGAAGTCTGGACAGATCATTGTCCATCTGTTTTTACAACTTTCTGTGATCACCATCCAGCAAATGCTGTTTAATCTACAGAGAATAAACACTTCCAGAGTTGACAATGTGCTTCCCAGGTGCCGAGGGGGAGGGTCACGCAGCCATGCTGTTTGCTGAAATGTAGGAAAATAGTCATCCAGAGAAAACAAATATCCACGGAGACTTTAGGGAAGAATCCCATCTCTTTCATTTGCCTTTCTTTTTAGAAACCAGAGACTCTTTTGGAAGGAAATATAAAGGTATCGGTAACTTGTCTTGTGCTGGATGGGCTAGTGTAGAAAGAGGGAGAGATGCCAACGGCCTTTAGAATCTGTAGCTCCTTTCTTAAGATTAAAGGAGTGCGAAGGAAACGTGTAAATGTTTGTGCAGAAGGCAAATGAAATAAATTCCCATAACTGTGTTTCCATTTGGAGCACTGTTGATTGCTGGAAGAGGGATTGGAGGCCCAGCGCCGCAGCATGGAAACGAGCCACTCGTGTCTGGATCATGTCATGGCAAGGAGGCTTAGTAGTTCTGAGGTGCTGCCCTCGTTCGTGCTGTAACCTTACTAACACGCCCTCCAAAAAGTCATGCAGCTGGCAGATAACTAGCCCTCATTACTGTTCATCACAAGTACTGTACCTGTTTTGGCTACGTTCAGATTAGAAATTCTGTACTGATTTTCTCACCTCGGGATAAGCTTGCAGGGCTTAGGCTCCCTGGAGCAGGATGTAAGTATTGTACATATGTTTTTATGTTATGGGAACCAAAAGGCATCTGCCACTGTTGCTGGTGCTTCCCTAACTATAGCATTGCTAGCTTCTTTGTATCTCGCTCTCAGTTGTACGTTTTGTGCACCTTTGTGAGCATTTATGTTTTTATTCACAGGATTTTCCTTCACAGAAATCCAAAGGGCATTACAGAACTGATGCACCAAACTTCCTGTGGTGTAGTACCCTGCTTCAAATACTCTGCGCTTCTGAAATACCTAGCATATCCAGGATTCTTTCCTGATCTTTCTTAATAGTTCTTCACTCTGAAGTATACAGGACCCTTTATTCCTGCAGAGTTTATTCCCCAAAATGTTTAGGAGACCTCACCTCCAGGCCCTTTTTGTGAATTTTTTGGGGGTCGCTCTCTAAGTAAGTGGTTAGTAAGATAGATAATACGTGTGTGAGCCTACCTTTGGGGCCAAACTAACTTCCCTGGCATCCTTCCTTCAAGCGTGTCACCTGTGTGCAGCAGGATTTCTGAAGGGGGAACAGGAGAGCATATGAAGCGATTTGGCTTCTGGGCTGCTTCTTGGTGGGCTTTTTGGAAGGACTGTGACAGGGCTCAGCTCTTGATCAGTCAGTCCCCAAGTACATAAGAATAAATCTTGCCCAAACACATGCCTTTCTCTGGCTGTGGTGGTTTCAAAAGCAAGTTGCCTTCTGAGCTGGGATGTCTTCTATGTTTTCTCATCCCATATTTAAGGCTTGGTGGTTTTAAAAAGTAAGTAAACATTTCCCATCTTTGCCTCTAATCCATAAATATCACATATCATCTAAGCTGCTGAAATTAATCAGCGTAGTGAAGAAACCACATACACACCCCAACTGGCCGTCTTTTATGGCTGGACTAGGCCAACAGCGCTGCCTGCCAGCAGTATCCATCACTGCCAAATGCGAGTCTACTGGATGAGCAGCAGTAGATTCATGAAGTATTTTGCCACTACAGGTCAAGCAACTGAATATGAATATTGGCAGGTTCACATTACAAGGGCCTTATTTGATGAGAGCTGCTCCTTCTCAGAAAATAACTTTTAAAATGGACTGAGGAGCTAGCTCAGGACTGAAGGGTCTTGTGTACTTGAATACTTGACTGAAAGGCTGTGTAAACTAACGACAGCCAATACAAGATGTTAAAGCTGGGAGAATGCCATTCCCTGAACGTGGCTGAGTCAAGTTCAGGGTCAGCACACTTCTATTCTGGTCAAGAGAAATCATACCCATTCCTTGCCACGTGGGAACACCAAACAACTGAGATTACTGGGGTTTGTTTTGGTTTGCTAATCAAAGTGGGAGATATAACTACTTTTTTGTTTATCATGCCTTTAGGCTACTTAGAACTGCATCAACTGTTTCCATCTTGCTAATTATCTGCATTAAGGAAGAATAATGAAAATTTAAAAATAATTCCTGCTGTCGTTTTGTTACCCACATGTGTTTTTCTATCCTGTCATGATTTTCTGCTAATCTAGAGGATATTCTCTATTCACCACTGTGAAGTTTAAAACCAGTAATGAACAAAGATAATTTTTGAATTATATCACTTCAGAACAGACCTTTGAGGTTTAACTGCGAGGCCAAAGTCACAAGGCACTGGTTTTGACACAAGGTGCTTTATCATCTGCAGAGCCTAAGTTCTATTTCTTCTTTGAAAGCTGGGGGATGCCTGCTGAGAACTGGTTTATGTCAGGTTGACCTTACCAGCAAGAGACACTGTGGGCAAAGGTCTTTAGAAGGGGTGCTGATGAAACACTTATTTACCTCTCAGTTACTGATAGTACTTTGAGACATAACCTCCTTCCAGAACCTTGTGAGGTTCATATAAGGGTAAAGAAAAGAATAGGGGAAAACTACTTTGTCTTGTCAATACATGTTCTTTAGATTTAATATCTAAATACGTACTGATATGCATATATGTATACACAGAGCTCTAGAAAGAGAGAGAAGTATTTAACCTTTTTTTTTACTAAATAATTTAAAATGGTGAAATGTTTGCCAGGATTCAGGGCTCTGACATAGGCTACGTTGCCTCAACAAATACTCTGAAACGTGGCACGTCACAGATTGATTATAGAAACAATATCCGCATCTGCTACTTCAGATTTTGGTCCTTCTCTCTGGGCTGCCGGGGCGTGGATGACACAGTGGATAGTACCAACCCCCAAGGTTAAGAGGCGACATAGCCTGCCGGACTCCAATTTGGGATAGCGTGGCTGCTGCTCCACGCTCTGCTGCTGGTCTGCTGCGTGACACTGGTCAGTTCCTTTCTTCTTGCCATCTTTGTTACTCCCTCTAGCGTTTTTCAGTTTGATACTTCTTTGCTTTTGGACACTTTCTCACTTTCTGTCTGTGCAGAACATGGCACAAAGCAATGCTGTTCTTTGCTTCAGTTACTGTCGCATAAATATTAGTGAAGAGAACCAGAGAAGCACTTCTCCCTGGTTGTTTCCATGGCTCTCTAGGGGATACTGCAGCCAGCTTGACATGCAATTTGGAAATGGCTAGAAGGAAGAAGAGAAAGGGCTTTTCTCCAAGCGATCCCCCAGCTCCCGCGGCACGGTGTGGCTCCTGCTGTTGGGAAGCTGGACGTTAGCTTCCTCTGTATGATGGAGTTGGTGGCTCTGCCGCTAATACACCTGCCTAAGTGCTTTTTGCTGGATTGCAGCCCGAACAAATTGCGAGTTCCTTATCCTCTCGTATCTACATTACTGCGTGCTTCCGAGCTGTAGCAAGGCATTTTAGCGTTGGGGATAACCCCTTGTACTTGGCAGCTCTCCTGCTCGCCCCGCGTGGTCCCCAGAGCCTCAGCGCCTGGGGGTGGGGGAGGCTCAGGGAGCCAGTACCAGCCGCGAGGCAAGCGGCTGCAGCCCACCCGCGCAGCCACTGCCCCCGAGCTGTTCTCCCCTCGGCCTTCCTTTGGAGATAAACGGTCAAGGAGGGTACTGCTTTTGCCCTTTAAAAGGGACTGCTCTTGCTCCCCATGAGCCAAGGTTTGGGCAGCGGCCAGAGGCAGGCTGCCGGGATGCTCCCACCGCCCAGTTAGGATGCTCCTTCTGTCCCTGGCCCTGTCTTCCCCCCGGAGGTTTCCCTGCCCTGCCCCAGCCATGCTTCTGTCAGCGTCAAAACTCACAGTCTGCTTGTGGGCAGTCCCTGCTTCTGAAGAGGCAGTCTTACATGGCATGATCTTATTTATTTAGACTGGTCTCAAATCCACTGTTACAGCTGATCCATTTTTACAGCAGCCCCATAACTCCTATAGTTTTGACAGTAAGCACTTGTAGGTATGTCTACCTCCAGGAAAGACTTTGAGATGATTGAAATGTAATTAGAAAGTGAAGACCAGATGTTTCTTCCCAGCTTATGTTTTCAAGATCGCAACAGTCTTTTCAAAAGGGAGGAGAGTGAAGAGAAAAGAGAAAACCTCTACTACTCTGCTTTAACAAGGGAATTTCCTAAAGAATACACAAGAAAAATCTGGATTTTGTTCATTTTTTTGTTTTATTACCATTTCAAGCCACTTTCAAACTCCAGTGCGGAAGAAAAAAAAAAAGTGGACTTCCGTTCCATTGTGCAAAGCCAGCAGATGTGTTTTTCCCCAGTGCACCTGCTTTGTTGCTCAGTCTTTCCGGGGGGGGGTGTGTGTGTGTGTGTGATTTTTTTGTTTGTTTTCTGGAACAGTGCTTTACTAGGGTTTTTTTGTGATTTTTGTTGGGTTTTTTCCCCTGTAATTTGCGACAATTAAAATGTTTTCTTGGATATACTTTTGAAAATCCTTCGTTCCATTCCATGAAGGCAAAGAGAGATGCAGAGGAGTTGGTGGAGAGAACCCATATAGATCAAAGGCAAAAGAGAATGTTTCAATAGGTGCAAATCCTTTATAGTAAAACTGCCAGGAAACACACAACGTTAATGTAATTATGGTGTGAAACTGGCAAATTAGACAAAATATGCTTCTGCCATCTTTAAGCAAGCCACTTCCTATACAGACAGAAGGATGAGTTGATAGGTTGAGGTTTCCTCTAAATATTTAATTTTATTCTGTGGTCTGTGTTTTATGTTGTCCTTGTACAGTCTTTGACAAGAAAAAGCCCTGTCAAAAAGAGGGTTTTTTTTCCAGGAGGCTATGACGATGCTTTGTGTCCTGTAGACAGCAAATATGTGGGCAAACTTTACAGGTATTTGCTTACTATGTTCATGAAATGTTAGGTACAGATGTGTTATTTATGTCACCAATTTAAGCTGACTTTTAAAATTCAAGTGCTACTAAATGTCCTACAAACCAGTTCAGGACACACTAAGTCTACTTTATGTCCAATGAATATGTTTTTCATTACTCTAGGCATCACACACATTTGCCATAACCAGGAAGGAAGGAGATCTTGGTTAATGGTCACTAGGACCACATTGCTATAAGTTCTATTTCAAAGTGGGACCTACAATAATGGTTTTTTCATGATTTCGATACTTTTCAGGACATGTTCATTGTGAAAACTATTATGTCCTCATTAATAAAACCAGACTTGGTCATTCCATTTTATTTTATTTTTTTTTAATAAAAGGAAATGATTAACCAATCCAAATTCACATCACCAGAAGACTATAAATACTTGAGTAAGTTTTCTCTGGAAGTAGCACTTGTCATCCCACAGAAATCATGAAGGAGTTCTTAGCAACAGGATCAGTGTGGCGTTTTCTTAAACTGATGCTCCAGAGCATTCAACATTTCTGCCCAGACCTGGGGGCAGTAGGGAGCCATCAACCTTTCTGTACTTAGACTCAGTGAGGTCTGAAAGGTGTTGTACGTTACCTTCTTGGACATTGCTGCTAAGAACAATGCTGGAGTGAGGCAAGGGGATGAAAATGATTTCTGATCCTGAACTCCTCATTCACTTGCTTCATCTTTAGATAAGCATAATCTGTTAAATTCATTAACAGAGAGAAAAATGGGTCTGTTGTTTTCAGCTGGGGAGTGTTTGCTGAGCTGCACTGAGAACTGTAGGGCTTTGCTCAAGTTCAGCATTCAGGTTGTGTCTACACTACGAAGCAGTATTGACTAGTGTGACCAGATCCAGGCAGAGAAACGGTGCGGCAGAGCTGACATCCACATGGTGCATTTCAGCCTGGTTTTAGTTCACACTAGTTCTTGTCAAGTCCTGTAAGACCGCATGCTCGGTGGTGGTAGAAGTACATCAAGCAGAGTTCTGAACTGAACTTCTGGGTAAATTTAATCTGAAAAGACCTGAGGTCCTGTACTCCACAACCGCTCTGTGATATGAACCAGCACATGGCAAGTGGGAATAATTAGGAAATTTGCATCAAAGACACATTCCTGATTCACACTGAAACGCAAATGTAGATGCAGCCTCAGTGAGCTTCATGCCTGTTTATACTCAAGCTACATTGAACCTCTTGAAAACTGTGAAGGAAACAAGTGAAAGGGGATTAGACTGTGGGAATAATTGCACACCAGGTAAGTGAGAATCAAGTCTAGTAATTGCCTTAATTTATGTTGTAAATAACTTCATACAGCCATTATAGGAAAAAGAGCTTAATAGAGCAAGTAGATTGCTTTATAAGGTTAAAAGGATACACTGGATTGTCTTTTGCCTGTATCATTATCTGTTCATTACAGTGCAGACTCTGGTTTTTAGTTATGTGAGCCCTTGAAGTGTGATGGCTCTTTGGAACAAAACTCCTCCTCAATATGTCCTTAGAATATTGTGGCATGTACTGTCTAGAATAACGTTTATCTAAAAGCATGGAGAAGAAAAAATTGGGTAGTGCCTGCCATTGTGTCTCTTTGAATAGGGTCTGGGCTGAGGACCCACAGAGTTTAAAGCAGGGGGTGGTACAGCCTGAGCTAAGGTGCTAAGTGCTCGTGTTGAGCAGGGTTGCAGGCTTGTGGAATCAGGCACACAGGGGGATTTAATACACATTTACTAGAGTATTGCTGTAATGGTTTTGTACCTTACATTTTAAGGATTTGGGGAGTTGCGTGAAGGTCGGTATGTCCAGGTACTCAAAGGCTAGATCATGAAATGTAGTTAGGTGTCTTGTGCTGGCCAGTGGCACAGAAGTAAGCAGAGTTAAGATGCCTTTTTCCTCTGGCCTCCTTTCTTAAGTAGATTAAAATTCTTTTGCAAACTGTAGCTATTTATAAGAGATTCTCATCTGGGCTGCCTCTCCTTAGATTTGCTATCATGGCAGTCCCCTGGCTCCCCAAAACTGTGCTCTAATCAACCTCATTGACATCTCTATAATTAAATGGGGAGACAGGAGGCTGAAGAAGTGGCAAAGATGATAAAGTAACAAGGAGGCCTTCAAAACAGAGCTCAGAAGTCTCTGGAGCTGCTCTTGACAGAAGATAGGCAATTGCTGAGTTCTCAGGATTTAAAAAAAAAATTGGGGGTGGGGAGGAAATCAGATATTTGCTTTTTTTTATAATGGTTGGCTGCTATATGTGTTCTTCCCCTCGTATTTTATATCAGTGGTGGAGAGTATCGCTGTAGACCTCCGTGTCATCTGGAGCTTCACAGCCCTATCTTAGAATGTAAAATATTTTGAAATGTGCAAAACTAGTCTGAACTTTCTCCTCCTCCTCCCTCTCAACTCTGGTTGTTTCTGGTCTACCTCCTTATCTCTCTCGGCTTGTTGCTTCCTCCCCAGCCTCTTTGAGTCCCAGATGCTAAAATACCTGCTCAACAGATTTTTATTATGGTTTGGAAAAGAAATGTTTTGCAAAGAGTTGAGGGAGAGGAGAAGGGGTGCCCTCTGTTAAATTTCTGGCTGATTTGAGAAATAACCTGTCCTAGATGCTTAATGGAAAAAATTTTAAGAGCTTCCAAACCTTTTCAGAGCCACCAGCTTCACTGTTCATGACAGTGCCGGTGCGTATGTGCATTTTCAGGCTACTAGATGTGTTAACCCTGCAGCAAGAAACCTAAAATAAATCAGAGTTGTAAGAAGATCGCTATCTGCCTTAGTATTATTACCTTATTTATTTGTAGTAGATTGCTCAGAAGGAGACTCTTGGTTTCTCTTTGTCCCGAACATGTTGGGTGGTAGAGGACCAAGGGCATCGTGGGAGGGCCGGTGGGGCTGGTCCTCCTCCGGCAGCACTGGTGGAGCCCAGAGTGGGAGTATGTTGCTGTGGCTTCTTGTCTCTTGTGTTCCCTGGGGCTGCAGTGCCGGCAGGAGCTGGGACTGCCGCACCTCCCGTTCCCCTGCCACTGCACGGAAGGAGACGTGTCTCCAGAGGGGCTGCCCGAAGGACAGCAGCTGTGCTTCGTGGCAGCCCATTGTGGCTTCAAATCCTTTACTGGTGCCATATGGAAAAATAGGATTGTACTTCACTCTCTGGCCTGTTTGGGGTTTTTAGTTTGTTTGTTTTGTTTTGGGGGGGGTGTTCGTTGTTTGTTTGGGGTTTTTTAATGCTTTTGCTGCAAATTGGAGAAGTCCTCGGCAGCTCTCCTACAAGCATGCTGCCAGAGAAGGGCACGGGTGCATGCGTATGGAGGATGCTGCTGGGACCACCTGGCTTCCCAGCTCTGCTTCTGAGGGGTTTTTAAGGGCATCTCCTGCCATTTCTACCAGTGTAACCCTGTAGCCTGTCCTCCTGAGCCAGGGATGCTGACTTTCACCACCCAGGCTCGCCCATGTTTGTCCCTCTCACCCAAAGCCTGCTGAAACTTTGTTTGCATGGATATATGGGCACTATCTTTCTATCCTTACCTGAAAGTTTGTATAGGTATTCAGGACAAGAGGATTTGTTCTCTAATTTTAAAATCAGGATTTTAATAGTCTCTGCCACAAGTTGACATCTGTCGCTTCCTGATTTTCCTGGTATCCTTTCCAGCCTTCAGCCTCCTGGTTACTGCCTGTCTTGGGGCAAGGTTATGCAATTTTTCCCATATTTGGACTTGAATACCCCAAGCAGGAACACTGGTGGTGATTATCTCAGCAGGTCTAGTTTGGACTTAGCACCTGCAGCTCTCTGCCCTCTGGGAGCACCATAAATGGTCACCATCACAAATGGCAAAAACCTTGCATAATACCAAGTAGTATTCTCTAAATACCAAACCACTGAAGATAGCACAGATCTAAACAAAAAGTGCGTGCACGTGTCTTCTCCTGTAAGTTTTAGGAGAAGGCCAAATTCCTTCAGACTTTCTGTGGTTTCTGCCGTGGGTAGTCTTGAACAGCACCTGGAAATGGCTTCCGACTTCCTCTCCCCTTCCTACCAAATTTTTTAACTGCTGTTCTCCCTCTTGATCTCTGAACTTTCAGTACTTGCTTGTGCAAACCTGTGCTTGCACTGGAGATGAGGTACAGGCCCCTCAAAGCTGGTCATGCTCTCCCGTGTATCTCGAGATGGCTGGTTTGAACCCTGGCTTGCGTTAAGCTTAATCAAGGCAGTCAGGAGGTACCTTTGAATCATTTAACTGAGATTTTACAGTCGTCACTGCCCATGTGCTGTTCACAGCGTTATTCCCCAGCGTCTCTGTGCCCACCGTGGACCCAAGACTTTGCCTCCCAGAGCTGTGTGCTAATTAGCAGGTTTTTTTTCTGATGAGACCCACGTAGCATCGATCTGGGCTCGGCCGGTGACGAGGTTACTGATTGTCAGCCTGAGAGCTGCCAAAGGAGGACTGTGAAATGAGCATGGCCTAATGAATGTACAGCTCTTCTGCAGCCCGTGGTAGGATTTTCACTGTGCTGAAACACAGAAGATATGTTATTTATCTTCATGTGCTGTGTTCATTACCTGCATAAGATTGCTCACGAAGCACTTCTAAGAGCTTTCAAAGAAGTAAATTTTGCCAGAACAATGACTCAAAGCTTTAGTCTGCTAAGATACTTTAATGAGTGTATATTTGTTTACTGTGTTAAATTATTATTTGGTAATGGAAGAAAATAGGAAATGACTCAGACTGCAATAAAAAGTAACTTTTTTCCAATTGCAGCAAATGCATTGCATAGCAGTTTGTGGTTTATAAGTAAATAAATAATGAAAGCTGTTATTCCAAATAAACCTGCTTTGTTTCGTGTTGTTTTCAAAACATCAGTGCAGGATATGTATCAATAGGTAGAAGTAAAGGGAGAGACCTAACAGAGGTGAAGCACAGGCAAGCTTTGATGATCTCAAAATTTTTTTCTGTTTTTTTATTTTCTTCCTATGCCTTGTGGTTTGCTCCTTTCAGAGTTCTTATCCATTCTCCTTGTTTATAAGGGGATTTGTTTGTTTGTTTGTTTGATTCCCCTATGTTTGCCTGCAAAACATTACCGGTAAGCAGAAACTAATTGTCTGCGCTGTACAGCTCCCTTGGGACTTCGAGCTCCTCAAGGTTCACTCAGTTATACTGCTGGTTTTCTTTCCATTTTCAGAAAATTTGGCTGTGGTTGCAAAGGATTTGTGTAGTAGCCATAATGCATTTTATATGGCAACCAGAATATTTAGATCCCAAAGCAATGGAAGTGACTAAATGCTTGCAAAGGACAGTGAGTGGCTACTTTCTGAGATGAAAGGTACAAGTATTACAATAAATAACATATGCCAATCTATTAGCAATTATCTCGGACTTCAGTGTAACAGAAGATACTCAGCCTGCTTGATTTATTTTGCAATGTGTTGTGTGAACAAATTATCTTTATCCTGATCATACATATTAATCTACAGTATCACCTGACTAGTTGCTGTATTTGTTGAAATATGTTAGGTGAATTTATTTTTCATGAAGAAATTCTATTTATCAAGACCATAAACATACTAATACTTCAATTCACTGCTGAAGTCCTTCCAAGTGCAATTTTCTGAATGCAGAATCAATGAAACTTCAATTGATGGAGGCTGTTTATCAGTTTTCAACATTTCTACCTTCTTCTTCCTGGATTTTAAAAACGTGGTTTGCATCTATCTTGCTTCTGCATAGGACCCTTCGTCCTGGATCTCACTGGACAACCTAACCTCACTTTGCCACTTACCATGGTAGATAAATGTAGTGGTGAAAATGGTGAGGGTTTTTTTGACCTTACCAACCAAACAAACAAACAAAAAAGCTGTAGAAATATATTTAGACAAAACCCCCTAGAGCCTGTTAAGTGAATTTTAATAGTGAAAGAATCTCTTTTCTTCAGAACAGTTAATAATTCGGAGCTTAAAGAACTCTTTCAGGTTTTGGTGGCCTGCCTTCAGTCCTGTGTCAGTCAAATTTGAAGCAGGGGCTCTAAGGAGGGGCTTTTACATGCCAGGTGATTGCCCCCCATCAAATTATTGGCTGTCTTGAAAGAAGCCTCTCTCATTCTCGCTCACCCAGACCTTTCCCACCTTGTATGAATAATTGAATAATCGTTGGGGCAGTGCAAGAGACTAAAGCTGTAGCCTGCGAGGGATCAGGGATGTAGGGCCTTGAACCCAGAGCTCCCACATCCAGCTGGAGAAGCGCGGAGTCCCTGCGGGACCTCCTGCTGTCACACCGTGCCCTACACTTTTGTGTTCTTTTCTGGTTTGGGCAAAGGCACAATAATCTGCCAGCTATTCTTACTGACCCGCCTTCTCATCACTCCCTCCAAGAGACAGTGTGATGAGCTGCACAGACATCTCTGTACAGGTTTTCTTACTGATATTCTGTGTGCTGGAAGACATACTACTTAATCCATGGAGATAACCTGTTGCACTCCTGGCTTTCAGGTTTTCTTCTGTTGTACAAAGCGAAAAGTAGTTTATTCCCATCACAAACAATGCCTGTTGTTTATTGGTAGCTTTGTCTGAGACTGCAAACACCTACCATCAAGCCCATTATGTTTTTAATTAAACCTAAGCTCATTTGGTGGTCAGGCTGTCTGAGTTGGTCTTTTTTTCTTTTCTTTTCTTTTCTGTACTAACTCAGTGATAATGATAATAATGGTAGTAATGAGAATTAATCTGTGCCTTCTTCACTGAAATTCACTTAACCAGTGCAGAGCACAGATATGGAGGTTTCAGTAGATAAGAAGCAGAAATGCTAGAAAGGGGAAATCTGTGTTCCTGTAATGAGAGGCAGGTGTCAGAGACCCAGCACAGACTCCTTGCCATTCAGCTTGCAATATGAGCTGTGGACCTTCTGGGTTAAGCGATAGCTTCACTGAAGATAATGGCAAAACTCCCGTACATTTTGCTCCTCTTTTCAGAAAAACTGGCTTTGTACCATCTTGTGCCATTTGATCCTGACCGTAACATGGACACCATGGAGACTTTATTTTTTGTTAGAGTAGTAATGGATCGGGCCCATGACTCCACTAGGTCCTGTACAAATCAAAAGAAAAGCACAACCCTTGCCCCAAAGAGCTGAAGAGATTCAGGTGGGAGACAGCAGGTGATGACAGACACGGGATAATACTCATCATGCATCAGAGGTTTGCCTCGTACCTGCATGTTGTGGCATCTTCCCTGCTGTTTCTGTATGAGAGAGAGGGTTGCACAAGCTTGAGGCCGTGCAAGGTTTAGGCAGAATTTTCCCCACTGCTTAAGGAAACAGTTTGCCTGAAGGTGACTGCATTCTAAGAAACGAAGCTACCAGAATAGTTTAGTAGGAAGAGAAAATCCTGGATTTTTTGGCTTTGTTAACTAATGTTTTCACATGACTGTGGTAAATTACTCAGCAAGAAGTGAAAAAGCCAGTAGTTTGATGCTTGTTTACACAGCATGTTCCTGCCAGCTTTATTTCTTCCTATATGTCCATTAATAAATAAATGCCCCTCAAAGCTGAGGACACGAGAGAGATCAAGCTTGTAAGACAAAACCTGTCGATCTCGGCCCGTTTCGATTCCAGTCTGCCAGCTCTGTCCCATAGCCGGCGAGTGCACAGTTGCCATCCACAGAACAAAACGTAAAACAAGAAAGGAGGCTGCAGAAGAGGTCCTGTCAGACCATCCCGACTGCGGCTCGCCAGCTTGGACATCCGCCTCAGCTCATTGTACGTCGAGATGCAGGTTCCAGACGCAGGTGGAGCCGCAGCGGAGGTGGGTCTGAGTGGGGGGGGTCAGGCTGCCCCATGCCGTTTCCCCGAGCCCAGCCCAGCCCGGTCCTCCTCTTTTCACATCAGGGCAGCCTCGCTATACTCATTTGTTCTTACATTACGGAAAGGGCTATTTATTACCACCAGCTCAGGAAATGACCTAATGTGGCCTTGTAAGGCAGAATTAATTTGCAATGACTCCAGCTCAAAGTTGGGTGTCTTTTAACTTAATAACTGAAGAGCTGTCAGCTTCCTTTGAAGTTAATAGCAGTTGTGATGTTGAAATAGAAATTTTCATAGAGGAAAGCAAACTTGACTTGATTTGGGTTTACAGTATGTAGCATTTTTCTCAGTGGAATAAAGAGAGACGGAGAGGGGTATTTAGCTGTAAAACAAAAAGCATTCCTTTTGTGTTTTCAAGAGAACTTTTACTACACTGTGCCTTTTGAATACAAACTTAGCAATGATGTTTTGCAGTGAACATTCAAGCTGGAAATATTTAAAATGTTGAGTGACTCTTGCAAGTCGTGTGTTTTTTCACAGCAGGGACCACACACTGCAAATAAATGCAAGCCTACTTTGGCTCTACCCCATCTCACCCTGGGATGCAATTTTCTGCAAAGGTGTATGAAGCCCTATTTTAATTAGTTTTTCCTTAATGATCAGAGGAATGGCTCAGCTGTAGGGTGAATAAAGGATTTATTGCTCTAGATGCAGAGGTTGTTTATTATTATTTTTCCTCTTTAAGTTATGTAAACTTTTAACAGATTGGTCATTTTGGGTTATCGGCGAACAGATCGTGTGTATGCATGTGAATGTGCAAAATGTAGCTGTTTCTAATTTAAACTAGAGTTTATTACTGCCACTGGATCTGCTTCATTGCTGCTAATGAGGTTTTAGGGATCCTCATAATGTAACAGCATGAATAACCTTTTGTTAAAATAAGGCCACCCAAAGTACATGAAGTGGTGAATAGTATTCACATTATTGGTTTAGTGCATTTAGTTCTCATGAAGGGACTGGATAGCCTTTTAAATTGAAGAGCGCTCACTCCCCTGCACACGTAAGAACAGGATTAAAACCCTCCTACTCCTACGATACCGCCTTTAATCATAATCCCACTCGTTATTAGCCAAAATATATTAACATCTGATAGTTGTTAGGCACTGTGAGAGGTGTCGGTGGTTTCCGTTCAGCTCGTGTTGGACAGGTGTCCACATCAGAGAAGACCTCCATCGCAGTGAGCACAAACACACGTGCTCCTGAGCGAGCCTGAGGATGAAAGCCCGGGGAAATGGAGTTCCCCTGCTGCCACTGCCAGGAAAGGTTTCCCTCAAATGGCATCATCAAAGCAGCCTCAAAGGGGGAAGAGTTACAGTGCAACTAAGGAAAAGTAAAGTATTTCAGATTTTAGTCAAGGTTTTATGAGTGCTTGACTGCATGTGCATGTATCTATCCATCTGATAAACAGCATAGACAGGTGAATAATGTATTTGTACTTACGTCAGCATTAACTTTATATTAATCCGTCTCTCACAGGTCATTTCCTGCCATTCCAATTCCCCAAGCAGCCTTAAACAAATGCCATTTTGCTTCTGTCAAGTAGTCAAAGACATTTTCCTTCCTTTCCTCAGATGAAGAATTGTTTATTAAAGGATGACTCCAAACCCCTTTCTGTATTGATTTTAATCCCAGCCCACTCAGTAGTGATCAGAATACATTTATACCCGGTAGCCTAAAATTATCAACCCAAGGCTCTGGCTTATTAGCATTTTTCTTATGCATAGTTTTGTAAGAAATGTTGTAGCTCTGGTGAACAGGTGAAGGTATGTGATAAATCATGCTTTTGATAGATACAAATCAGCTGGGCTCTACTGAAGGGAATGGAGATTTGAGGTTTTATACCAGTTCTCTGCTATGAGCACATGGGCCCTAATTGTTGGGAACTTTGGTTTTCTGTGGGAACTTAGTTTTCTGTAGCATTCAAAAGACGTATGTAAATGGCAAGGTGTCTTCAAGGCACCTTGTTGCTAATCTCATTTCTGGTTGACTCATAAAGATAGTAAGTTAGCATGTATTCACAAATAGAGTTAATATCTGAGCATATATTCCCTTTTATTGCACCTTGATAGAAAGGAATCTCACAATATTTACCATCCATCCCAATCTGTGAGATTGGGAAGAGTTAATCTGAACATTTTGTTTGAATTCTAATTCAAGAAACCTGTTATAATCTCTCTGCTGTTTTCCTTCGGTAAAGTGTCATTCACTTCTTATCTAAATTTGCTGTTTGATGTTGCTGGACACTAAATCAGCTAGTTCATTTTCGCTCCAAGGTGGTTTTGTTTCAGCCATAAGTGAAAAAGACAAATAATTCTTATCTAGTTTTATAAAAAACAGAACCTGTGGGTGGGGAAAAAAGGTTCTCTAGATAAATATCTCCATATCGTTAACTTGATTGTTTGTTATTCTAACTATTGTTGTGAGTCCTTGGAACTATTATTCATACCAGTATGATAAATATACATTAGTATTGTAAGTACAAGCTATATAACAGTGGTTTGTTTCTTAACACTAGCTTTTGCTCTGCACATTTATAGTTCACTTAGCTAGTTTAGCTGCTTATCTACTCTCTACTTTGTTGCCATTGTTGTTTATAACTCTACCCCTTCCCCATTTCATCGGAAAATAACCTCATACAAGCGTAAACTACTTGTACAGTTTAAAAGAAATTAAAAAATTAGAAAGTCATTAGAAGGAAGAAAAAAAAAAAGGCATTGCAGATATAGCTTCACCGCTTCATACATTTTTGATATTCTGAGATACATTATCAGAGATGTTCCACCTTTTCTTTGGCTTCAATCTTCTCTTTCTTGTGCAAACTTCAAAAGATATATTTTTCATCACGTTGCATAAATTTGCCAGTGAGACCAGCTGTACAGAAAACTTTACCTTTATCAACTACCTCTGGAAAGACTCCAAATAGGGTACTACTGCATAATTTAAAGTAAGAAGGAAAAATTCTGGAATGTCTAAAATGTAAACTTTTGTCCCTTGCTGCAGGTAGCAGCCTTCTTGAAATCCTCAGGAAGAATCCCAGTGGTGCTGCAGTAGCTGGTGGGTGCCTCAGGGGTAGCTGGTTTGCTTTTGGGACAGGGTTGCAACGGGGCAGTAAAGCCGCCGGCGTTAGGGCTACCGAGGGCTGTTCCTCTCTGCTATTCGGGATGACGGGAGGCTCACCACGGTTTTCAGCTGAGTCAAGATACTGACTGAGGTTTGGTATGCACCCGTTGCTATCTTTTGGAAGACTTTTCCCATCCAGTGATCACTTCAGGAAGAAACACCAAATTTACTGATCTTCATGAGATTCAAATGTAGAGGTTTGACAGCATTAACGTTACTCGACTATTTTGGTAACTAGTAATTCAACTTTCCGTTCTGGTCAGTAACAGAGTTCATTTCGTGTCAAGCTCTGTCAAGCTCTTCAAGGAGAGAACAGAGGAACCAAATGCCAGAAATCTACCAGTTACTGTTCTAACAATATGTGGTGCAGTACCAGTTACGGGAATTCAGGAATATGAAAAGTTTTCAATTCCCACATTAAGCAAATGTGGAAGATCCAAACATACCTGCCAGCTCCTTTCTGGGACTGAACAGACCGCCAGAAAGAGCGTGCGAATGAAAGTCTTCTTTCTCTGTAAGCAGAACTTTGAAAAGTTCGTTCTTCACCCCCTTCAAAGTGTAATTCAATTTTGCCCTTCCATTAAGTAATTGGCCAGATGAGTATTCAAAGCCTCGTGATTCCCATTTATCAAGTCAAATTAAATGTTTCTGACCAGGTTTATGAACTAGGTATGTTTTAATCAAATTTAATGACATTTTCAATGAAATAATAAGTGCACTGGGCATTTTTCTTATTGGTCCAGTGGAGGTAGAAGAGGCATTTGCATCCTTTGAACATGAAAAGCACTTGGTGTCAGTCCCTGTTTGTTATTGTGGAACATGACAGTTATCTGAAAAAAACCAGCAGGATTTAATCTGACAGCCCAGTAAGGGAAGAGTGCCACCAATCTAATTATCCAGTAATCTAGTCAGAATAGGAGTAATTCGAGGCCTTTCTCAGTCAGTTAATCACATTTCCCATGCATTAGCAACTGCACTTGCAGAGCTTTTAGGCATGAGCTCTGAGCCCAGTGTGGACCATGATAGACATACGAGGAGCATCATGTCATTGGCTTTGTTTGTTGTCAGGTTGTTTTTTCTAAATTATGATAAAGTGTTTCTTTTCAGATTTGTTTTCATTCTTTCAGGTAACCCTCTGTTGATAATTTCTCAGTTCACCGTCAGTCATTAACTATAAAAGACCCTTTTTAACTTTGGATGTCCCAAGATGGAGGAAAAGTGGTATCGTCCTCAGCCATTGATAATACTGTCAAAAATTACTCTTCCTCTGTCCTTTTCTTTTCTTGTCCCTAATGTCCTGTGGTAAACTAAGGGGCATAATGAATAATGTCGTCCCGTCGTGTCGTGGTCGTCCCCCCC
>JANZLQ010000078.1:654987-678595 GCA_026212715.1 Elanus axillaris | reverse complement strand
CCCCCCCCCCCCCCCAAACCTTAGTGTTTAGCCAAAGATTGTCAAGTTATCTTCAAGACAGGTGTCAAACGACATGACATATTGATGGTCTAGAAGGTGGGTTAGGGGGATTATTCAGGGAGAGAAATTAATTTAGTTTGTGACAAAAGTTCAGAGGTTTGGGTTTTCTGCTTTTGTTGTTTTTTTTATTTAACAGTGCTTAAGGCTCGATTCTACTATTTGCTAGTTGTATGACAGGCACATTTATCCTGCCTGTCATTTCTCCCCCACACATTTTATTGTCAAGCCGGGGGAGAAATTATTTCATAACTCTGTCCTCAAAGGTATAACTTGCCAGCCTGAAATACCTACTTTGGATTGTAAGTAGTTGGGGCGAAAAATGCTGATCCCTGAATGTTTCATCATTTTTTTGCTAGGGCAGCGGACCTTGTGCTGTCATATATTTATTTATTTCTACCGTCCAACCCACTGTTCTTGTAAGTGGGCAAGATATGTCTTTTTCTTATTTCAGTGGGAGAAGAAAGGTATATTCAAAGTGTGTGCCTTTCCTGTACTTGGCATTTGAAAAAGGATTCTTGGGGGCTGCCAGAAGATCCTTAAGCGCTTGTTTCTCCGTTTTCTCTGTGACAGCAGAGGGTTTGAACTCCCTGAAAGCTTAGATATCACTGAGCGCCTTGTGACTTGCTCAAGTCCCTGTGGGACTGCAACAGTTTGTCTGTGGACAGCATCACAGTACATGAACAAGATACCTGTACATAAAGCAGAAACAAATTTCAATTAGAAGAAGAAAAAAAAGAAAGAAAAATGCCCAGTCAAATCCCTACCCTAAGCTTTGCTTAATCGGAAGAGCGCTAATGCACCTGACTTGCCTGAAAGAGTGCTCATTCTCCAGCCAGGCCAGAATATCAGCTCTGCCTGAAGGCAAGGAATGGGGTTTCCTCCCAACTCTAGACAAGACCTGATAAATAAAATTTTTGAGGTTTGGTGGTCTTCCCATTCAGTGGGCTTTAAATCGGGTCTCAGCTCTATCCTGAAACTCCCTGTCTCTCCCACCAGCAGTGACATAAGAAGAAAGCTTTGGATCCAGATGTTGCAGTTCAGTTTGATTTCTGCTTTATCTGAATTCCTTTCATCTTTCTCACCCTGTTCGGATTAAAGAGGTTGAACTGAGTGAAGACAGTTTCTGCAGCAGCAGTCCATACAGACTGGTCATGCATTTTTTCAGTTTTCTTGTTATTTGCGTAACTCTGGGTGTTGTCACTGACAGCAGGAGCTGATTTAAATGGAAAAGCTGGTTGTTTTCTATTCCAGTTTGACAAGGAGGTGGCGGAGGTCAGAAACGGAAGAGCTGGCATCAGTGCTGTAGATTTTTCAGAAGAGCAAATGGCTCCAATTAAAAATAACAATAATTCCTTAAAAAGAGATACCAATGTCTCCTTTGAAACACCAGTTACTAAATAGAAGTCAACAACGAGGCATTACGTGCCAAAAGGGAGAATGGGAAGAAATGACCCTGTGACATGAATTGAGCTAAAATTCATGCCAAGTTTGGCATTTCACTTGCAAATGAGTACCAGATCTGAGCTGATCTTCAAAAATGCATTTGCAAAGCTTGAAAACAAAGTATGTAAGAGCCTGCTTTGCAAAAGCATTGGTCCTTTTTAAATTTTAACTTAGTAGAAACAGCAGTTACACGACACTTCTAAGAGCTGAAAGTGCTACCATTACATACCAGGATCTCATAGAGTCATGTAAGCAATTGTTAATGCGCCCAAAGTAGTTATATTTTTATAACAAGTAGCAATGAACAGCAGTGTATTTAATATGCAAATATGGTTCTTGTAAACACTGTTTTATATTCAGGAGCCTCAGGTCTTCCCTTTCTAGTTTATTTTTTTTCCTGGTCAGAAGTCATCTGTAACCTTTGGAAATATTAGTGAGATTCTCCTTCTGAAGTTCTTCAGGAATCCTCTTTCATTGTTATTCTTTAAGAAAGTACAAATAAATTAAATTTCTACTCTTGGATATGCTACCTATGTGCACAGTTTACTTATGTGATTGACTTTTTGAGACCATGAAACCAGCATATTGAAAGAAGCGGGACTTGTTTATTGCTTTTAGAGATTTGTGCTTTGTTTTGAGTATTCCTTACATGGATAAATAAGATACACACGCTTTGCTCGGCTTTTTTCTTAAAAGAACTTTTCTGAGTAGAATTACCTCAATCTGCGGATAGCAACCTGTGGAACCAACCTCATTAAGTAGAAAAAAGCATCTTCAAACTTCAACTCCAAAGGAGATAGGAGAAGTGAAAGGCTTCCTTGTCTTTTGAGGTCCATTTTAATTGGTTATTTAAATTGTGATTAATGAGTGAGATGTTGGGACTCAGAGCATCGGTTTTAAACCTCCTGCTTAACAGTGCAGCAACAATGTATAGGTATGTACAAATCTGAAAGTCCTTTCACTGCTTTATACCCTGGGTCTTACATTTCTCCAGTGATGGTGAGCTGTTTGTCAGCAGACACTTTGATTTCAGTGTTCAAATTAATATCTGCTGAATGAGCAGTGCTTGCAGAAGTTGAGCTTTGTGTCTTGTTCTTTCTTAACAAGAGGGCCTGCTGCTGTCTAAGGAATTTCCCAGTGACAAGAAGGGCTTTGTGGAAAGAGTAAAGGGAAAAAAAGCCCTTAACTGACGTAAGGGAATTATCAGTCTGCCTTTCTGTAGAAGGAAATAACTGTGGACTTTGAACTCTGGAGAATGATGATGGGGTTATCATTTCAAATCTTGATGTAATATATAGGGCCTTCCATTTTTATCAAATTTTTAACTTGTTTGTTTCACTTTGCTTTTTCATATTAATAATCTGTGGTCGCATTCCTGCCTGATTTTATCCATGTAGTCACTATAGTCTTTAAATCTGTTTTCCCCCATCAAGTGGAAATACTTTGGGTTGGAACTACAACATTTCTATTTAAGCAGACCACAAATTCCAGCCTCATTTATTAGTTTAGTTTTTGTCAGACTTGCTCAATCCTACTGCCAGACCATAAATACCAATGCTACCAATAGTATTGCTCTGTGTGAGAATGTTCATTTTCCCTTCTTCTTCAAGATCAGCAGTAGACCGCTATTTGGCTGTCTGTGCGTACCTAAAGTGGCACAGTATGAGCAGACAATGTTGAGAGACAAAAGTGCTTGTGGTCTTTATAATATTTGTAAGACCGTAGGAAGAGAAAGAGGCCCAAAGAACTTAAATCACTTGGCTGAGGTCGTTATGTCAGGGCTTGTGCATTATAACCCATCTTTTGGCTCCCAGTATAATACTTAGGTGCCACACCAGTCACAGGCTTATACCTTTGCTACATCTACCCTTAAGCTTTTAGTGTCCGAAGAGGTGCTGCATGTAAAAGTGTTTATTCCAGGCAGCTTTTCAACACAGCGCTGAAGCTACCCCAATAAGCCTCGGAGGTTAGCTCTGAGGAGGAGGTCTTACGCCTATATCCAGAGCTGAAGCTGGAAATGTTCTGAAGGGTTATTTTTCTTGGTTTTTCCTTTTGTTCTGCGTGTGGGTTTATTTTTACTAGAGCTCTACCTAACAGGACATTAAATCATTGATTCAAAATGTTTAAAGAAAAATATTGAAGTAAAAGAAAATACTACAGTAGACAAACCTAAAAGGTCAGCACATACCACAGAAAATGCTGTGAGTATTGGAAATATGTGGCAAAGTCAAACTTATGTAATGGATGGAAAGAATGACCTTTTAAGGGTGCCCTTCCTCTGCACTCCATGTTCTCCATTTTGACATCTGCAGCCTCATCTTCAGGCTGTCCCCTGCCTATGGTTTCCTCTGATATTTATATTATTTTTCATTCTTTTAGAAGGACTTAGATGTCTTTCCTTCCTGTTTTATAATTTGTTTTTTGTTAACTACATTTATTTTTGCTTTTTCTCCCTTCTTCTTTTCCAGTTCTTAACAAACAGCTTTTTCACTGGTGTTTCTATGTTTTCCATGTCTGTGATCAACTTTTTTTCCTTCTGTTCTTTTCACTCTACTTCTACCACCTATAAGCATGCCTTTTTGTTATTGTCCTATCTTAACCCATTCTGAATCTAGAGTGAAGGTCGTGCTCATATTAAAATGCAAGTAATGAACATTTATGAAGTTGAGAGATTGAGAAAATTAATTGGAAACTGAACCTTCCAAAGGCGAATGAATAAAGATCTAAGAATTTAGATATTTGATAGTCATAGGCTGGTAGAAAATTACTTTGCTAAATATACCTGTCTATGCAGTCCTCTTTTATAAGCCTATATATTTTAGTCTGTCAGTTTTCCAGTGCTTGTCTACCATTGCATTATTTTAAATATGTAAAATATGTGGAGTGCAAAGCTGTCATGTTGTGTTTGTAAGGCAAAATATTTTATTCTGGTCAAAAACTCTGTTAAAAAAAACTTGGGAAGTTAAAGAACCTGAATCTCTCTGAGTTGTGGAATCCTTGACTTCAAAACTTGACAAATGAACAATCGTCTTTAAAAATGTAATGGTGTAAAAATGCATATCTTTTGGTCATCTGTGAACAATAGACAGAATAACAGATTCAGAAAGGAGAAATGCATTTATTTATTTTTTTTCTTAAATGTAATATATTCTCTATTCTCCTAAGGAGAATCATTCAAATATGCTAAACATTTAAATAATATGAACAGAATTACGAATACCGGTGATTATAACCCTAGGTTAGCTGTATTACATAAATACCATTTTTAATACCAATCAAGGTGGAGTAACAATATAGTGCAGTCTGTATTTTGGGGAAACACTGTTGATGTTAGCCAGGCTTTTCTGGCAACTCCCTGTGAACTAGCAACCAAAAGTCATGTCGCGCCCTTTCGGCAGACATGCTTAAGGTGGGGAAGAGTTCAAGGCTCTTGCTGGGAAGTGCCCCAGCTCTCCCTCCTCTTTCCTCTCAGGGATCTCCTTCCCCAGATTGCAAGAAACTGATGTGATAAGCTGAAGCCTGATTTTCCCATGGGACAGTAATAATAATGTAGCTTGGGAAGAAGAACGACGGAAACTGTGTTGACCCTTGAGACTGTCCTGAATACATCAGTGGTCAAAATAAATGGAGCATTTCCTATTAAGGATTAAGTGTTGTAAATGGGATGAAAGAGTAGACGTGGGTCATAAAGGCAAACGACGACTCTGATCTGACTTAATTATCTTTATCTCACAGGACAGTCAGTCGCCCGTGCAGCTCTTTGAGTTCCCAGGGCGTATGAAACTCCTGACGTTACCTGGTGAATCCAGGCGAGAGGGGAGGCTGTACGTTGTTACTGTGGCTCTTCAGCCAGTTACTTATCTGGCAGTCCCCAGCAGGTTGCTGAAATGTTGGAGAGCTTTGGGTATCTGTGAATTAAAAAAAAAAAAAAAAGGAAGGAAGAAAGAAAGGTTCAGGGTTCAGAATTCCATAAAAGACTTTTCTGCTCATGTGGCGTCTTGCACGTGGTAGCCCCAGGGATCTGCTTTCATCCCATATTGCTCATCACAAGAGAGCTGGTGCACTGCAACCCTAAATAGGTTCATGGGAGCAAGCGGTTCCCTTCATCTCTGATCAGACAGCCTGCCAAATGGGGAGAGATCCAGTTTGCATAATAATGCTCCTTCAAACCATCTCCTCAACCTTGGTTTCTCCTCTAACTCATCTGTGCTGCTTAGCCAGTACTTGAAATCCATCTTCTGCCCTGTAAAGGACAGTGAATAACCGTGCTTCAGCCTTGTGCTGGCTTGGCAGGTGGGAGACCTCTTGAAGACATTTCTGGATCTCCACTAGCCTTCCTGCCACTGTTCTCACATGCAGGCTCCTTACTGGGCATCTCTATGCTAACTACAGGGTATGGAGGTAAAAGGTGCCCTTCCATACCATTATTTAATGATAGTACTTGACCGAAAATACAAATGTTTATTACCGAGCTGTTTTTAATTGAGTATACATCTGGAATATTGAACTGAATATACTGGACCTCTCAGAGTCCTCGTTTAAAACAGAAAGGAGGCGTCTTTATTTTTGTTCCAAAATTTTTATTACTGCATCAAAGAAAGTGTTACCAATATGTCAAACTCATTCAGTAACAACTTACTTGGATCAGGTACAAATGTTTCTTTTGCCACAGATTTATTTCTGAAGTCAGACTAGGCAAAGAGTGAGACTTTTTTTTTGCTGCTGTCATTAGCACAGCCTCCTACAGGACAAATTGATTTAATATGTGGAGTACTAGCTTTATACTCGTTTTGGAGATATTTAACTGCCTTCAGAGAGTGCAGGGCTATCTGAAAACAGACACGATGGAGCAGTACTTACAAACACGTCGTCTGCTCCCACTGCGCACTGCAAGGCATGCCTTCCAAAGACAAATTTTTTCATTGCTTGCATGGATGCTGGCTTTTCCCAGGGAGGCATCTCTTGGAACACGTTAGTGGAATGTGCTAGACTACACCATAAATAGAGTTAGCACACAGTCGCATCCAAATGATAGTTTTCTTAGAACTGAAGAGAGAGATCTGTATTTGCAGTCACAGCACATAAAAATATTTTTATTCCAAGCTTTGTCAACTATCCCATCTGATTAAAAAACATACCTCTCTAGGTATAGAAGTTTAAATGCTTTTAGTTCTTTTTTCTTTTTTTTTCCAAATGCCATCAGTATTCAGATAGTAATTAACAGCCCAGTTCTTCCAGCAGATGTCTTTTTCCTGCAGATCTCATTTAAGAAGGTGTTCTTCTAGAGGAGATCTAAAGGGACCCAATTCTAATACAAGGATTTAATTGCTCTTGCTTTCAAAGTGATGAGTTGGCTGATTATGTTATGGATGCTAGATGGGAGAAAATGGGACACTATTGGCCAGAATTTAAAATTTACTTTGGACATCTAAAGATGCAAATAGGCTTGCAGGGAGATTTTAAAAAGCAAATAGATACCCAACTCCTAAGCATGGAAATTCCATAAAAAAAACCTGACCCAGAGTGCATTTTGGAAAGTCTTGGGCTAATGGTATGTTCTGAATTTCTCTCTCGGACAATTCAGCCTCTTGTGGGAGGAAAAGGTGTCCGAAACTGCAATTTTTTAGTTGTCTTTCTTGGCTCTGTTCACTACAGCTGTGGGCATTTTGTTAGGTTCTTAACACCCTTAAGAGCAATATCTAATCTTGCACAAGATTTATAAGGTGCATATGTATGCTTTCAGGGCCCGTCCAGGCTATCTTTACTGTTGTGGCTTTATAGAGGAATTACTAGCCCTTAATCTGGCCCTGAACTATTGAAAACCAGTTTTTTATCTGAGCCTACTGTTATCTGCACCTGTGTTTAAAATAATTTTCCCAAGAGGAGTCTAAAAGCAAAATTGAAATCCACAGGAGGTATTTTTATACAAAGAGTTTAATATTCATTTTTACATGTGTTTCAAACACTTGTCTCAAGGTAGTTGTTTAGTTAAGAGGTAAACAGGTTAATTTCAAAAATAGTTTTAATTCATTTTAATTAATTTTTTAATTAAAAAAGTTAAAAGAACAGGTTAATTTTTTTTCAAAGCTTAATCTGCAAGAAGGCTCAGAAACATGGTGGCAGAGTGGTTTTCCTGAGTTTTGTTCTCTTTGGGCATTTGGGTGTTGGTTTTTTCATCAGTAGTACATCAGTAGCACTCTAGCTGTGAGTTTTGGAAGAGGAATATCAGGCTAACGGTTTGCAAAGCCTTCTCAACACCTGTGGGACATCCCAGAATGTAACTGCTGACAAGGATGAGCCTCAGGCTGTAAGGTGCTTGGGCAAAAACCCCATCTGATTGCTTTAATAGCAGCACCTAGTGATTCAGAGGAAAGAGAGTAATCTGTGACTTACTATTTTATTTTATTTTATTTTATTTTATTTTATTTTATTTTATTTTATTTTATTTAGCCCTGAGCAGGGGGAAGGTAGGGCTGCTTCAGCCATGCAGAAGGAAGACTGTTTGGCTCGGAAGGCAGCACTTGGAATGGCTCTGGGATCTTCAGCCTCGGAGTAGCGCTGTGGAGTGAGAAACTAAAGGCTTATTGTTTGCTTTTCCTCCCTTTCGGCCCCAGTGGGCTACCACACTCTTGGCACAATCTAAGCATTGAATTATTTTTCCTGACATGAAGGCACGTTGCTCAGCCTCGTTGCCTTTGGTCAGATATTAGCAACACAAAATGATGTCTTTGTGTAGCAGTTTTGTGTGGAGGAGTAGTTCTGGTCAGTATTTCATAGATTCATTTCATTAGTCAAGATCTAAAACCTTCCTTTTTTCTCCCTGTATGAGGGAGGGACGCTGGTTTCACAAAAGACTGGTTCTCGCAAGACAGTGGGACATTTATTTAAAACTCAAATTTGAATCTTTGAGGACTTTTCTTCCTTCCTTGTTTTGTCTGGGACTGGAAACAAAAGGAGCAAAATTCCCCCCCCAGAAACAAGTACAGAGACTTTGTAGTGCTAGCCATACCGCTCTCAAAAGCCATCCATTTCAAACTGCATCTCAGATTTTCCTTATACCCATGGCAACCTTGCTGTCTTTCCATGGCTGCGATTTAATGCGTTCAGAAAGAATGGGCTCAGTGCTGATGGTACAGAGCCCTTGCACTACTAGCACAGTGACTTCTTAAGGTTTTTTACTTCTCAGTGAGGTTGTTTCACATGCTCTGTATGACCTTTCTATCTGCAGTGCTGCAGGTGTAAACCTGGACAGGCTGCTGACCCACTCTCTCCAAACTAGAGTATCAGAAGACTTTTGTGAGGTAGTCCCTTCTCAGCATTTCTCCAGTCTTCTTCCAGAAAGATCTGGAGAAGTTTTACAAAGGTTTGGGAAAGTGTTAAAATTCTGGATGCTTCTCTCACACAGCGCTTTTGACAATACCCGGCAGTCAGAGGGGATTTATCAAACAGGGCACTCGGAAGCCATTCCAAGATCTGGACTGAAACATTGTCTGGGGTTGACACGTGCATCAGCTTGATTCACTGGACTCTATAGTAATTCAGGCTTTTAAACAATGAATCTGTTTTTATTATCAGTTCTGCTACCTGCCACGTGTGGTTTGCTAGTTCGGAAGTTAAAAGCCTGCTCTCTTCTGCTGTGGTTGTGTTGTCTGAGACACACGGTGGATTGGAAGACAGAGGGGATGATAGTGCCTAGCGAAGAACAGGATACTGTAGAGGTGTTCCTAGAAAAAATGGAAAGGAGAATAAGAGTGGAAAGTAAAGAGAAAGAAGGAAATGAAAGAGGCCCAGACAGGCTCAAAATGTCCAGGTGAGGAGGTTGTGGAGGGAGTTGGAGCCTGGAAAAAGAACCGTTTGGTATCAGCTGCTGCTTGATATCGATTGCTTTGAGCCTGGACAAAGGCAGGGATTAGCCAGATTGCGGAGGATGAAAATAAGGTCCCTGACAATGAATTTGAGCAACTAGTCTTCTGAATACCATTTAAGATAACAAGTATGTAAATTGTGAATGTAGAACTAAGTGTGTAATTGCTGTTATTGGATTTTAAATTCTCTTTCCAGACAGGTGTATCTAAATAAATTCCCACCCAGGCAGAATGGGTTGAAAATGGTTGACTAAACCAAATGTGACTGCAGTAGATAGCATTAGAAGAGTTATTTGCAGCTAAAAGAAGATGCCACTAATGCTGCATAAACATTTGCTGGTCTCTTATAATTTGGGGAGGATAGCAGTTGGTCTACAACAGGCCCTGCTCTGCAGTTATGTTTCATATTCCAACTTAAAATCAAAGTATTTTCTGTGCTGGTCATGGTACATAGTAGATTTGTACGAATTCTGCAAATTTGGGCCCAAATCTGTTTATGAGTTTTCAGAGGAACAGTACTGGGTAAAGCTGGGCCTTTTGGAATGAAACTTGGAGAATGGATTTCTTCCCCCACTGAAGCCAAGGGTAATTTTGCCACTGGTGTGAAAGGGGCTTGACATTTCCTCAAAATAGGCGAATTTATTCTATATCAGGGAGCTGAGTAGCTTCAGACTTTCTGCCCTGTAAGGTACCAGGTTGCTGTAGCTGATATATGCAAAGGTGCTTGAGTATAAATGAAATCGCTTGCAATTAGGTGTTCTCTGTAAGAGCTGATTTCTTCTGCCTGTCTCCTACTCTGCTTCTCAGTCTTCCAGAGCAGACCTTTAGGAGTCTCCTTTAGGAGATATTTAGGAATATTGCGGAAGAAACAACTTTTATATACAAAATGAGCACGGGCAAGGCAGAGACTTGTTTAATTTTTTTACTCATTTGCTGATTTTTTTACTTGTACATTTGCATGGAGACAAAAGTTCCTGCACATTTGGAGATGCTTATTTTGGTGGACTTTGTCAGTAATTTTCAGAGAAACCCAGGACCTTAGGTAAGGTCTTCCTGTCATTTTACAAATTTTTACCTAATGGAACGAAAAATTAGCACAGAGATGGTAAAATATAAAGGAAGATTTTTCCAAGTTTTTAATTCAGAGCTGGTCACTGGCCAGGTGACATGATGTGCCAGCCCGAACAGCGAGTGGGCTGTCCACGCTGCTCGGCGGGAGGCTCCTCCAGTCCGGTCTGGGCTTTCCCCATGAGAGGATGCCGACCATCTTTGCACTTGCTCAGGACCTTTTATCCATGAGCGTGAGTTTATAGATATCAAGATCTCAGACCACTGGTCTTCACAGATTCAGGTACTGGGATCTATTCTGCTAGCACAGTCTTTGTAGAGCAAGTGACCTAATTTGGAACAGATAATGGAGAAGAGTTGAAAGATGTTGGCAGCAATCAGCAATTAAATGACACTAGGAAGAATGCTGGGGTCTTTTTTCTGGCTTTGGGGACTTGTTTGCAGCATACCTAGAAGTCCATTTGCACATGTGGCTGAGAGAATTTTTGCCCATCTTTGCTTTGGCTGCCAACCTCTGTAAGACCCTGGGCCTCCAAAGTAGATCCACATGGTAGTAAGCTTTCTGTGTAGACTGTCTTGTACTGGTGAAATCACCGTCCTGCTGAGGTCATTACAAGATGAAGCATTGATTTCAAGCAATTCCTGACTTTATGTTGTTGACAACATTTGGACCCTTTAGAACCGTAGTGGGGTTAATCGCCAACTGATCTGACTTCATGTATGTTAATTTTAAGGGGAGATGAGGGCTCCTGGGGGAGATGCTGATCAACTTGCAGATTTGCTGAAGGAAGGCGTGTTAAGAAACGAAAACTGTAAATGCTGATTAAGTGAGAGAAAATGGTCAATAATATGGTAAAGCTCTGAAAGTATACTACAAGCTTCCTGTAATGTTGCAGGACCTCAGATCACACTGTGCACAGTTTTACACGATCTCTGTATTGGTGACATGCATCCAACTTTGTATAGGTACACCACAAGGTTTTCAAGGCCCAGCAGTACCACTCAGTGCATTAGGCAGGAGGAAGACGGTTCTCAAGCATAAGGTGTTCAGGGATCCAAGCTATGAAAACTGGAGTTTAGCCATGAGATCAGCTTAGACAGATGCCTACTTCTCAGAAAATTATCTTTGGAACATCAGTGGCACGGTGTGAACTTGGCTCTCCGAGTCCCAACATTGCACTTGCACCATCCAACTCTGCTTAGATGGAAAGATAAGACAAGATCACAACCTGGGGGATTCAAATCTATGATTTTTAAATTTTTGTCATTTTTAATTTTTTTTTTCCCAAGGCAGACAAGGAACTCAACTGCCCAGGCAACAATAGGGTAGTAATTAGAGGAAAAAACCAGGAGGAGTTAAGGCGCTGTAATGTGCAAGCAGAAAAGAGGAGCAGCGCAGAGAGCCGCTCGTGCATCTGCTGCGGTGTGCTGGCAGCAGGCTGGCTGGCCTGCGGGAGCGCTTACAGGCGAGCTGCCTTCCTGGTGGGGAAGGCGCACAGGGACAGTGGGAGCCACGGTTAAGTATAACAAAGATGGAAATGAGGAGGAAATTCCTTTTTAGCACATTTAGCATGCTCAGCCACCTTGCAAGGTAGGACTGCCGGAGACAGTAGCTGGATATTAATAGGTGACATTAAATAATTGCCAAATGTAAATGCAATTGAATGCCTCTCTGCAGCTATCTAAGTGTTCATTATGCCATAAAAAGTAGTTGGTTTTCCCCCTTCTGTGGATAGAAAGGGCTCACAGTAGCAAAATTCAATTTACATGAAAGATAAGAAAAGATGAAATAATCTAAGTCATTTTTATTCTGTGTAATTTTATTGTGAACAGATAAACTGTGTATAGCATATTGGTTTTGTCCAAGTTTACACTAGATGTTAGATTATTTCAGAAGATGAAAGAGTCAAGGGTAATAATGCAAGTCCCTGTTTATAAATCTGTTTTGTTGAAGTCTCTGACATAAATACATGAAAGTGAAAAATCAGAAAATGAAGAAAACAGCACAGACATTCTCATAATAATTGTGGTTCACATAGAAATTAATCACTGAAGCATCTAGCTTGGTCACTGACTGCATTCAAAGTTAAGTACAGCCTGTAGCTTGTCTGTAAAAATCAAATGCTCTTTTTCAGAGTGTTAATGGAAATCTGTTACTCATGGCTGAGGGTGCACAAGTGATGCTTGTAAATAAGCTTTGGCTTTTCTTCTTAGAGTTGTTTGGGATTTTGAGAAAGCAAAGCACTCGTTCCTGTTTGATAATATTCTGGTTCAGTGAGAGGTATCCTTGGGGCCTCAGCAGCAAATTTATTCTGAAAAGCAAAGTTAGTGTATAAATTAGTCTGTTTAAATATCTAAAAAAGGTTTTGATTTTCTGACTCCCGCATGAGATGTGATTTCTGGCTTTACCCAGTTCTCTCTCCATGGCAGATTTTTTCCCCCAGCAGCCTGTGTCATTAGCTCATCAAAAAACCTAGGGGAAAGTTAGGGGTATTAACAAAGAATAATGGATAGCCTTTGAGGTAACTTTTATTTCTCTCACACCGTTTGGTGTGTCCATTCTTAGAGTAATGTTGACTGCTTCTGGGTTTCCAGTGGAATAATTAATCTGGGTCACTGCCTTAGCAGCATTTTGCTTCTGTGTCTTAATGCCTGGAAAATTCTGGAGTCTTTGACACGTATTGTTTCATGTATACTGTCATATTATTTAGAACGATCTCATTTGTACTTGAAATCAGATTTCAAGGTTTTAATCCAACCTGAGCTTAAATATTCACCCTCGTTTAAAGTCAATTTAATTTATGTCCTATCCGAAACAGCAGAAGTTGTTTCAGATACTTTTGTTGAGAGACTGATACATGGAGAAAGATTCAGTGTAAAAGGCTGGGTGTGCTTATTTTCCAACAATGTGATAGCTCAGCTCTGACTACTTTCAGTTCAGTACTAATTGTATTGGGGCTCCGTTCATTCTCACTTCTTTTTTTAAACATTAAACTGAGTAAAAGTCTCCTACAAATTCACTGGGTTTGTCTGGGGTCTGATAGGGAAAACCAAGAGAAAGCTGGATGAACTGAAAGGAAGTACTCAGAGTTAATCATCTCTGATCAGCAGATTAAAGAGACCGGGTACATTTGAAAGCAGAATTGTCTGAGAACAAGCGAAATAGCTCTACTGCTTGGTACATTTGTTACGTGCACCTCCACCTCCATTTGGCAGCGTAAATTGTCTTACTCTGTCTGCTGGCATGGAGCTGAAGACGACCATTCGGAGGAAACCAGCAGCAAACGCAGCAGTGGAGGAGGTGAGCTTGGCATCCCGGGGAGCAGGGCTGAGCCGTGCCTCCCCACGGGGCTCAGCAGCCCTCCTTGCCTGCCCCACAGCCTCGATGCAGAATATGACTAAACCGTTAAAAGACCCTATTTTTGGCAAGGAAGGAGAAGCAAGCAGTGGTTGCACAGAGACGGAGGCCACGTGGGAGAGGCCGAGGGCCGCAGGCATCATCCCACCACCCTTGCAGACAAAGCTGGGGCTTACTGCTTGGGTTTGCAGCCTTTGGGTGACTTCGGGTTAAGAGCTGTGTGTTTGATGGGAGCTGTTCTCTGTGGAGCATCGCTTTACTGAGATGCCATTCAAACTGTCTTACGGACACGGGGCCTGTAGGAGGGTAAGAGAGCTAGGAACTGCAGGAGTGTCCCCCTGCTTGGATCTGGGCTACGCACAGGAACTGCAACATTTCCCCAGGGAAAATTAATATAGCCAAACTAGAGAGTCTTAACAATACAGAGTTTACATTTAACAAACGTTTAGTTTGTTGGGTCAGATGATTATCCTGAAAACTTCCATAGACGTATTTAAATTATTTAAGGTATTTAATATCTTAACCTCTGAGAGAAAGTTTCTCAAAGATTCTCAGAATTGCTGTGCGGTTCAGGCACTGACATCTTACTGTATTGCTACCCTTTTGGCCTAGTTTTAGAGGTAGTAAAAGGCACACAGCAACCAAGTGGCCCATACATTTCCATCATGTTTGTAGCATTCTTCTGGACAGATGGAGTCCAAAAAGAAAAGATCAGAGTAAGTCTGATCCTTTCCAGAGGCATTTTTCAAGGTCAAGCTTGAAGGGCACGTTAAAACCTGTGGGTGATTCTGATCTGTTGCTACCTGCATTATAGGTGTTCTGCAATGAGATTAGCTTTGACCGGGAAGCCACTACCTGAGCCCTTATGTCACCCACCTCCGCAGGTATCCACCAGTGGCGAGTGACAGGCCAAGTCTACTGGAGGAATTTGCTACCCTTTCTGTGCTACGCACCAAGGTTTTGTGCTTCCTTGGGAAAAGGCCTGAGCTTGATCAGCAGGTTAAATCTGAAAGTCTGGATGGAGGTGCCGTAAGAGGTATCACAGCAGATGGGGTCTGTAAACCAGGATGCTGGGACCAGCATATCTTCATCGGGAGACAGCATATGTACATTGAAATTACAGGCAGGGGAATCCTCACTAAATCCTCTGCCCAACAGCCTCACAGCCTGGTTCTGGGTCCAAAACCTGAACTACGGGCTTCACATGCTCTTGAGCTTTGTGCAGTCAACTAACCTCTGCAAGATCCTGGGAGGAGCTCCCCATCCTTCCCTTGGTCCCTGAGGTAGGTGAGGAAGAGGAGGAGGAGGAAGAGGGCTGTTGCACTCCCTCCTTACGGCCCGGCAGGAGGAGGCTGCCCGGCCACAGGCCCATGCTGCGCCTCACAGCACCAGCGGGGAGCGGCGCTGGGGTCCCTCTTGCCCCGCTGGGGGCCAGTGCCCGCCGGCGCCTGCTGCAGAGGCTCCTCTGCTGCCCCGCGCCGCTGCGCCCGCAGCTTTCCTCTGCCTGCCTTTTTTCCTATCCTTCCTTTTATTATCTGGCTTTCTCTTATTTATGTCCCTTGTTAAAAGCCAATTTATTCATTTTAGAGGCACTGTCTTTTCTTTGTCCCAGCCTTCATTTATTAGCGAACGTCTTCCATCTCTTTTCTGCCTGACATGAAGTATTTGTGAAAGCCTTTCTTACTCCCCTTAATCCCTTTGGCTAGCATGATCTCCCCTTGCTCTCCTGTTACTCTTACTTTCCCTGCAAGTCTTAACTGATTCTCTGTAGTCTTGTGTGGATCCTTTCTACTTCCAGTATACCCGCTTGTTTTAAACCCTCAGAGTAGTCCCTTGTGAAGCCCCACTGGCTGCTCCTTCTTTTTCTTTGAATTTTTCTGTATCACAGGGACTACAGCAGACTGCATTTTCATTAGAGTGCCTGTCAGGATTTTTCTGCTGCCTTCTGCAGTCGTGGCTGCTCAGAAAAGGGGTTGGATTTTAAGCACCCCTTTGGGAGGAACAAGCTACATCTCTCCTGCCCGCAGCTCCCCCTTTCAATTTGCAAATGAAAACTAGTAATAAGGGACAGATTAAACAGCATCATGCCTGGGTGCACTGATGCATGAGGCTTTCGATGTGCTTATGTCTTCCTTCTGAGGCATGTAAGGGTATGGTATGCAAATACAGACGTACACATAATGAGGTCCCTGCGCTGGATTGCTCCACACAGATTGGATCTTTTTACTGTACTTATCCCTTTGTGAATGCGCACATCTCAAATGTCCTGTGGCAGTGAGTTCCACAGTTTAATTAATTCTGTGTAATTGTTTTAGACCTGTTGCCTGATAGTTTTATATGATGCTCTCTACTTCTTTAGAGAGAAACAGGGCATTACCCTTTCGTAGTCACCTTCTCTATGATGTTTAAGAGTGAATTGGATTGTATATGCTAGCAGGTCATTCAGTTTGACTATTTTATATAAATACTTAGTGTCTTAAAAAAATCCCAGTGTGGGGTAGTTTGGTGTACACACATTTTACCTTTAAGCATTTTATAAGTTAGACTAGCAACATTCCTCTTGGATTGATTGAGTTCAGATGTTAGAGGTGTGCAGCGTATATGGAAAGTTACATAGAGAGATATTCTCCTTCTGATAGCAACAGATATTTTAGAAAAAACGAAGGGCATCTTCGGTCTAATGCTGCAAGTGAAAAACTTATTCAGCATTAACTTGGCTAGTGTCCACAGGAACATCTACTGCAAATGAAGTAATAGGTGAATACTTCAGTGACCCGTGGTGATGAGTAATTCAGTATCCACCCAGTAATGTAGCAATATAAAGGTATGTGAATGAGGCATGAGGCTCTGTCCAGCGCTAGAGTGTCTGTAAGCCCTAGAGCAATGCAGAAAAAACAGTTGGGAAACCAGAAACACCTTCCAAAAAGAACATGTGTCAGGCCCAGGGTCCCGGCCCCAGAGAAGGATTCCAGATGACTTTCAAAATTAAGTTATTGCATAACTGCATAAAATGAGACGCCTGCAAATGCATGTGGTCACCAGAGCCTTGTGACCGGTCATTTTGTATCCATCCCCTGCTAGAGGCAGAGCACTGCTTCTAAAAGCCTTTTACCTCACTGTAATTTTAAGTGGCAAGTAGACAAAGTCAAGTCGTGCTCTGGATTCCAGTAATAGGGAAGCGAAGCATCACGACCTGTGTTCCCTTTTTATTCCCTCTTGTTCCGAAAACCCCATGAGTTTATTAGCGGTGTTGTTCAGAAGGGAAAGCCAACACCAGGATCAAAACAGCCTTGTCATGTCCTTGCATGTGGTCGGAGCTGAGCTCTGCCGAGGGCTTGACAGCAAGAGCTGCTGAACTGCAGTGGTGCCTGTTAGGCTGCAAGTGTGTTAAGATATTGGTAACATCAAGTGGCTTGTTGAAATTCATCCTTTCCTCCACATGAGGTACTCGCTTTGCACATGAGGGAATAATTCATGTGCAAGAGTTTTTGGCATAGATACTACTGTCATGATATTAAGTAAGAGAGAATATGTAGGTGAAGGCACTGGGGTAATAAAAGAGTTTTACAAAAAAAGGAGGAGGAACAGGAATCCTTGCATGGATGTAATTTGTTAAAAGCCCAGAAATACTGTACACAAGATAGCAATATTAGTGGCATGCAGAGGAGCTGGCTCAAGTGCAAGCAGTGCAGCTACAGTCCTGGTACTATCTGGAAGGGAAAGAAAGCACTTTGGCTGCAAACAGAGTTGAAAATGCTTAGTGGGTAAAAATTCTAAGCATAAATAAAAATAGGCTTACGTTCAGACTTTTAGTAATAATTATATTAAAATGACACAATTCATTAAATAATGCAATACATTCACATCTCTAAATACACAGCAGCTGTTCACTTCTGTCAAACACGATTCCTTTAGGGACTGAATAGAGAAGAGTAACACACTGGCTTGCATGGTAATGTCCTGACGAGTGCCGGGCTGCAGCCTGCCCCAACGTTTATTAACAAAGGGTGTCTCTCTGCCAGTGCTGGATCCTGAAGATGCCCCTCCGGCTGGGCACGAGGTGCCAGCTGGCCGGGGTGGGGTAGGGTGGGGAAGGAGTAGGTACAACGCAGGCCTAGGAATTGTCCTTCTCAAGCTTTGTAGAAACAGAGTTTTAAGAGATGTTTCAGCCTAAGGCTATAAGCAGATGAATTTGGCAGGCTGTGATGTGCTGGAGTTGAAGCTCCTAGGAAGATTTCATTTTAAAATAACAAGACAAAAACAACAGAGCTGTGAAAAAAGCTTGCCAGGTAACGGCTAGTTGGGAGAGGGAATTGTCTGAATGTAGTGTCATCTTTCTCCAGCCTTTGGTTGTGGAAGTCGTACACCCCTCCTGCTGCCAAGCCTGTAGTATGTAGTAATTGATGTCAAAAATGTATTGTTGTACCAGTTAACCAGCCAGTAATTATATTTCCCATTGCTTCTAAACAGAGGACCTTTTCCTTCACACCAAAACTGAGGTAATGTTCAGACAGTGTAGAAAATAGAAGCGTCTTACCATCAAATGATACGCACCTGTGAACAGCCCAGCTGTGAGTAGAATTTGAGTTGTTGCTGATGTTGTCATCGTCTGGTTATTTATAAAAGACGGTGAGCTGCATGTCTCCCTTACACTACCATGCTTCATTTAGAGACACCCCTTGCATCAGGAAATATAATTTAGGCCTTAGTTTCTAATCATGGTGAGAAAGCCTTTGCATCTTCTACCAGTCTTTACTAAATTAAAATGATTCTACAGACATAAAATCTATTTGCAATAGAATACTGATCCTGAAGGTATTATCTTTGACTTCTGCGACTTACCATTTCAGTCATCTAAACTTACATATCAGGCCCAACATTTGTCACACCAGCATTTATACATGACATTTTACTTCTACTTGTGCCAAACTTAATTTTCAGATTACATTGAATCCAGTAGTGGGAGGCTTATAGTCCCTCATTTATGCAAGAAGAGAATTCAGGGTTAAACTGGCTCTTGAAGCCTTTCTGTGCCAATACCTGTAGATGAAATGGCAATAATCTACAAAATTAGAAGCCCAGAGCTTGTAATTTCCTTGTGAATTATTGTTTCCTTGTTCCTTTTCTATTACTTACTCATAGAAATAGATCATGGTAGCTTATTTTTCTTTGCTGGTGATGGATCTGGAGTGTTTGTCACCTGCGCTCTAATATGATTTGTTGTGATATACTGAAGGTTTTTATCTTGGTAAGGATTTTTCTCTCTCGTGCTTCATTTGGGATTTTTTTTCCCCCTCTTCATTGTGGTATTATACAGGCACCAGCTTTTCATTCAGGATCATAACACGGGTTTGATAAGAACACTCTAGAGAATGAAATTCTGACATGAGAATAGGCTTTAAAAAGAAAAACGCGATTTTATTAACTTGTAGACTGAATTGTGTGGCCCAACATTTGAAGTTTAAAATGGCTCTATGTATTGGTGAAATGGAGCATAAGCACAGGTATATGTCATTGACAGACTTCTCATTTCAGTAATACATCATTATCCGCTGCTGCTTTATACCAACCAGGTGAGCTTACCCACTCTTTATATCCTCTGCATGCTAACCAACCAGTATTCAGAACCTTCACCTTTCAACTTAAATCGCCAAGACTCAGCCTTTTTGGAGACAAGGAGAGGCAGATACAACGTTACTACAGCTTGCCAAGAGTTAGCATCTCCCCTCTTTAAATCTTAATATAATCTATGGATTCTTTTCTCCATCTTTTATTTATCTGGCTGCTTTGTGCCTTTACCTCACACTGAACTCACAGTGTGAGGTGTAGGTGAAACTGCACTTAGGTGCACCTAGATAAATGCATGGCTTTTAAATTCTTCTCCTTTCTGAACTACATAAAGCCAGGCCTCTGGACTACAGGTGTCTTCTGGCTTAAAGTGAAGCGGGGAGAAAACAGGGCATCTGCAAACTCTTTGTTTATCCTCCCAGGATCACAGAGGTTGTCTTTTTCTCTTTTGGTGAGATTAAGCACTTCCAGAGGTTACAGGAGTAGGGATGCTGCAGGTTATATATTAGCATATTTCATGTCCAACAGAAAGCTAGCCTTGCAGTAAGACTTTAACTCTTTCTTTTCTAGAGCCACTGACAAACATTGTGTGAATTTTTCAGGCTCTATATTTGTCAATATTTTCTACACATTATACCAGCAGTAAACTGGTAGCACAATAATTAAAAATAAATGGTTAACATTTAATTAGTTCCACTTGGTTTTGTTTGTCCTGAAGGTTTTATTTTAATTTCTGTTGTCTCCTGCCTCTTTCTGCTCATCTAGTTGCCACTGCTTTTTCCCACATCCTTTTTTGCACAGAAAATGGTACGGTGCTGCTCTCCACGCTCAGAGGGCTCTGGACCTTCCTCTCTGACTAAGGAGGTACTTTACCGCCTGCTATCTCGTGTCCATCTTCACAGATGGAAAAAAAAAAAACCCAAGACCTCCAGAGAATAGCTCAAGTTGTGGGATGCTTTTTCAGGAGGTAATACAATGCTGTGCAGTAAAGGCTGAGTAGCTAAATTCAAGCACCCTTGCTGAAAATGTCCATCTAGCATCTTTCCTGCTGGAAGAGTGACAGCCCTTCACATTTCCCTCTTAATTTGTACCCTTTGGTTGACTATAGTATTGATTTGTGCATTAAGGATGATTTAATCTTTCTTCCACCATCTTATTAAGAGGGTTTGAAACCCTACCTGGAGTCTTTATTAGCTTTTGACATCACAAAGGGAAATGTCAACACATAGTGAGATAAATTTCAACATCGCAGAAGACTGGAATACAGCTTTCACAAAAGATGGATATAGGCAACACTTACCAAATAAAATAAAAAGACAGAACCCTTCCTTTTCAGCATCCATCCATCTTTCTGTTTGTCTGTTGCTGCATTATAGTATTTATTAGAGTTTGTCTTGCTATACAATGGATTGCCAGAATCATGATTAAGAAGCTTATTCAAACGAATTAAAAATGTTTAAATGAAAAAGACCCGGAGAAGTAATTGCCAAAATTTAATCAAGGATTTAATTTGTAGCACAGACCAGCCAAATGGATTTTGCCGTTTTCACTGCACTGTTTGTACAAGGAAATTAAAAAGTATAAAGAGTCAAAGACTCAGCAGTGTAACCCTTTAAGAATATTGCAGTGTGCTCACTTATTCTCATTAGCCATATTATATCAAACTTGCTCCTCAGGGCTTGCAGTTTGCAAAGCCAGACCACAGACGGTGGAAAAAAAGATGATAGCATTTTTTCCAATGTCATAAATTACTGCCAGCACACATTAGATGATTTCTTCACGCATTGCTGTAAGCATTTCAATGGTAGGTTAAATATCCCGCTTCTTAATGCCACTTAGTAATAAATGCCCTCATTTTAGCATGTCATCTTTAGCTGAACTGAAATAACTGAGACTAAGGAGCTGTCGGGGTTTGAAACAGAAACATTTCACTTGCATTTACTGCCGAGAAATACATACATGGCACCATTATGCTGTCTCTGTTTCATTGATGATAATAAGGTATCATCAAGTCTGGCATATCTGTTTGAACGTGTTTTGCAGAAGTCTAATCATTAAGTAATATGTATCCCATTTCATCCGTCATTTCCACACAAAGAGCCTTACAATGCAGCTGACAGAACAATACTTTATGAGCCATGAATAGCTGGAGCGATGGTAACTTCCAAGTAGCATGGAACAGACCCAGAATTGTGCTCTAAATTGCAGCACTGAAGGGGTAGGAGGAGAGACGAGAAGTCCCTGCTTGTGAGGAGGAGGCTGAGATCAAGCGCGCGTTTCTTTCGGATTAGTTGTAGCTGAATTAAACATTCAGCGGAGTGCCAAATGCTCAGCCTCTGCTACAGACAGGCTGAGCGCGAAGATGCTGCCGCAGCGGCGCGCGGCTTTGCGGAGCCTACGGCAGCACTCGGGATGGCCCACGGGGAGGGGTGCCAGGGTGCCGGGTAGTTCGGCGCCTGTGAACTTCCTTTCTTCTGGAACTGCGGGCAAGGATGTCAGAAGAAGCAAAACGACGAGAACACGTGAACCACAAATTGCCAAATTGTGAATGACTTCTAGCTAGCCCGGGAGAGTTACGGGTACTCCCCTAAGCCGAAAATAACAGCAGTGATTTAAAAAATGGAGAGAAAGCAAAAAGCTTCACATTTAGTACAAACCGGAGGTGAATCATACCAACTGTAATCGCACAAAATGGCAGATAAGTGTGTGACACTGGAGGCAGGGTGTGATGGTGCAAGACTATTTATTCCCTTATTGCAGGGGAAAGGATTTGGTGTTCGTTTACAAGTCAAGTTTAAAGGAAATTGTGTGAGGTCAGTGATTCTCATCCCTATGTCCTGCAGAGAGACAAAGGTGATGTTTACTATTCCTTCTTTTTCTGTTTTACTCCTGTAGCACCCAGTGAGTATTAGTTTTATAGCAGAGCGGTGGGCTCAGCCTCTCCCCACAAGAGCATTAGTATCTGACATGATAAGACGTTTTCTAAAATGAAGGAGCCCTTCTGTGAGCAGAAGCAAGAACCAGTTGTGGGTTCATCTGTTTCTCTGTCCCTGCAGTTCCTGGGAAGTCCTGCTCCCTTCATTTCTGGTGTCCTGTACATTGGAAAAGTAGGGGGGTAGAGCTTTTGGAGAATGAAGACTTTCTTCTCCTGAGGTCCTTGAGCTCATGAGCTTGTTTAGGTTGCTTCTGCTTCTAGTAAGTTTTGGGTTGCGTGTTGCTTTTGCACAGTTGTTCTCTTCACAGAGCGCTTTTAATTTAAGGCATCTCTTGCTTGCTCAGTTACGTGGTTATAATTTTATTTGCACAACGGAAGAGTTGCTGATAAACAAAGTTAAGACTCTGGAAAAGGAAGGAGTCCAAAAGCCAGTGGTTAAGTTCCAAATATTTGAATTTTGTTCCTTATCCAATGTTCTGAGCCTTTTAAAGATTGTGGCAGTGTAAATTATGCAGCTTCTTTTTTTTTTTTTTTAATTTAAGTGGAACTCAAAAGGTCATTTTGTTACATGAAATTTGAGTTAAAGTCATGCCTGTTTTTACTTCTTGACTCCCTTTTAGAGGCTTACATTTTTACAAACTGTAGTTACTATCCAATATAAAGTTCTTGTGTTTAAAAGAGCAAATAAATTATTTGAACAAATAAGAGCAGAAACATTATAGTATGAGATATCAGTGGATATTATCATTCCACATTTTATTTTCACAGTTTATTCTAAAACCAGTTTTATTTGTCGTTGCGTTTCACCCACACGCATCTTAACATTAATATTGTAGAATTGGCTGTATATTGATACTGTTTCCAGTTGGTGGAGCCCAGCTCAGTTTAGCTGCTTTCCTTGGCCATAAAGAAAAGCTACTCAGGTAATTTTCAGTTTGTTCCTAAACCTGAAGAACAGCCACATTTTTCTTTAATCATTTTACTGCTTCTTTGAGTTGTAAAACTAGCAGATGATACGATTTTTTTTTTTTATTCCTGGTGCCCTTTTGGAAATCTCTGCTTTACTAGGATGTTTCAAGAGTGCAGTTATTTGTCCAGGATTATTCTGAATGCCTGGGTTTGAAAACGAGAATGAATAAATTTGACCCATACTTCTTCACAGGCTTTCCTGAGCAGAAATATCTGTGCATGAGCCATTCAGCCCATGTGTTGTGGGTTTGAGACATCGAGGAAAATCTTGGACAAATGGCCTTTTTTTTTTTTTTTTTTTCCTCCACACCCCCCCCCCCCCCTTCCCCCAAGTTTTCTACC
>JANZLQ010000078.1:628842-654887 GCA_026212715.1 Elanus axillaris | reverse complement strand
CCCCCCCCCCCCCCTTCCCCCAACTTTTCTCCCCCAGAACAAGGCAAGTCCAGAGAAACAGGAATCCATGGTAGTCCTGGTCATTCTACTCTTAGCATGAGAGTCATGCAAGAAAAGAATTTGGTGACTTCTGTGTGAATTGTGTATCCTCTAACTACCTTTATTTTCATTGGTTATTATAGAGGTAAAGAAAAAGATACAGACTTTGAAAAACAAGGGTCTTTTTTCTGGTGACACTGTAACATAACAGCATTTTGTGAAACCTTCTCATCCCTAGTACAGCTTTAGCTTCTTAAGGGGCCCTCGTCAGGACCCTGCTGTTTCCCCTCCCTGCCAGTTCCCCACTAGGAAATAAAACAGGGAGTTGCTGCCTCGATCCAAATAGACTCGCACAGCATTTCATCAGGGAAACAGAGCTGAAGAGGAATGTTTAGACTGATAAGCTTTTAGAAAAATATTTCTGGGAGTGCACTTTTTAAACTGGTGAGCAGAGACAGTCTGTCTGTATCGGGCACTTCTCCTCCTCCTTATCATGGAATTTACTATTAAAAAAACTCCACCACCACCTCCTTGAGCGCAGAGGGAACCTTTCACAATGCAGTTTCTCAGCAACTGACACTCTGGAGTCATGCTGGAGGTAGTAAATGAATAAAGCCATTTAAAAAAAAAAAAAAGTGAATAAAGCTATAGCATCTCAACTATGTTAGAGAATCAATCATAGGCTTGAGCTCATTTGTTCCACTAGAGTGTAGTCTTATGAGAAGAGAACTGCTTGTTCCAGAAAAAAGTGTGAATAATGTGATAAAACAAAATGAACTGCAGAATATATTCTAGCCAGCAGCCAAGAAATTATTCACACTGACAGATATTACAGGTACAGTACATTTTCTGTCTAGAATACCACCTTCTAGTTTCTCTTGGCATATGCATTATGGTTGCTGTTTTCCTACTTGCAGTATAGAAATGCACCCGGCTCTATATACATGTGTGAGATACACTTCCTTTTTTTGTGTATCATATGTGGTAGTCAAAACAATCATTCTTTAGTTAGAGCAACTGCCCTTGCTTATACAATTATTAAAAAACTTTTGGCTCTTTTGAAACTTCAAATATTTAGGATTGAAATAGGAGCATTGTTTCTCTTCTGTTTTTACTTTGAGCTGATGCACATCCATGCACGTTTATGTTAATAGAAAGATGAATAGACCCTCGTGCCAAAAGGGTAGACTTGCTATACTCTGAAGCAATAATTGTATGGGCTGCAGTTTTGCTTTAGCTGTGTTAAGGAACTCATGGCTTTCTGCCCCATTACTTGGGGTGGTTTCTACCATATCCCTGTACATAGCACCCAGCATACTATGGATCTAGATAAATAAATCCCTGTATTTCTTTAATTTGTCATCATAGAGTTGTATAAAGTAGTAGTGCTGATGCCAACTCAACTTCGTTAGGTATTGCAGCCTTTACTACCAACTGTGAGTATTGATACGTGCGAGACTTGCCTAAATTAAGTAGGTTGCATCAAATATTAGCAGTACAGCTCACCACAATAGGCCAGAAAATGACCTTGGAGGAGGGGAGGACAAGGAGGAGTTTGAAAGGAAGAAAAAATTAGCCTGAAAATGGGCAGACCTAGGGGAAGAAGTTAAAGGCAGGGGGAGGAAGATAAGTAGTGATACACACGTGTACCTGTACTCTTCTGCCTATGGGGGCTGTGCTTGAAAAATACCATGTTATTTCTACTTATTTCTCTTATTGTATTTACAACGTGGAGCTTCATTCGTGTGATTATTTGATATGCAGTAGGTGTTTTGTTCTTGACACAAAGACCTTCTGTTTTTCTTCCTATTGGGATTTTTTGTGCATCCTATGGATTATATGTATTAGACATAAGCAAGTGCTAATTGTTTATGAAAAGACATTTGAAGCCATACAGGAAAAACTAGGGAGTTTGTCTAAACCTAGTAGAGTTGGACTGATTGTATGAGTCTATTGGGGAAATGTGGCAAATTGCATATTTTTTATTTTAAGTCATGGACGTGATTAGTACCAGCACCCCCGACCAGTGATCAGGTTTGAATGAATATGCATTTATAAGTCAATTCTTTGCTTTTACCCCAAGTGTACTGTGATGGCAAATTCTTTCAGGATGCTGGGAAAATGGATTTATTCCTTCACTAAGTGGACAGAAACATTGTTACATCGATTACACATTTGCAATTTGCCTTCCACTCTTGGAAGTTCACTCGCAGACACTGGTTTCATGTTTCACTCCACAAAATGTTTTGTTTGGGTCTGTTTCCCTTTGAGAGCCTGACTGGGGAAGAATGAGGTCATGCGTTTTGAAAGTACATCACTGTGTGAGGATTTTCTTTATGCATAGCTTCTTTCTGAGTCAGAAGCTTATTCTGGCATGGGTAGCTGCTTATGCCATGTCCTATAAGCTGTGTCAGCTGAGGACATACCTTTGAGTAGTGGAAAGCAGAGAGAGCGTAGTAACAAAGGACCACAGCGGGTTTAGCTTAACCTACGGGTAAGCCTCCATTTAATCTCTGAAGCCTACAAAAGACAACCCGGTGCCTTAACTCATTGATATTCTACATACGTGAAAACAGGTTCTTCAGAGTTACCGATAGACAGCCGATGCCTCTTACGCCATTGACTTTGTACTGGCAGAGACAGGCGAACGCCTTCAGCAGCGTTATTATTCGCAGGGCTCTCGCTTGAGCTCAGGCCTCCCGATCAGACCTGAGCTGCATGGGAGTTCGCTTCTAAATGGCAAGGTAGTTGACATATTGTGTCTCAATTTAAGCCCCATTACCATTCATTAGACATGCTCCTAGTTAATTATTTTAAAAAATAAATGTAAATAACAAGTGTTAATTATACCCTCGAGGCCATTGATGTGTACCATGTTGGCATTTCATGTTAGAAAGGCTGCCTGAAATTAGTATAAAGAGCAGTATAATGCAAGGAGGAGGTTTCAGGAAATATTATTGCTAACATAATATTTTATAATAGCAATTTCATCAATTATAAGTCTTAATATTTAAATAATATTCTTTTGACAATCTGTTATGAAAAGCATTTAGGTGATTTGTTGGCTGTTATATTTCCCTCTGCATTTGAAAGGCTTATTCTGTTAAAAATGGCTTTCAACCAGCTATAACATTACAAAGTGTTTCTGGGGCAGTCTCCGTACATGTTCACTTGTGGGTTTGTGTCCTGCCACTTCCAAACATTGACAGCTTTCTAGAGAAAGGTTATAATGGTCTGTACCTCCCTGGTGGTGTTCCTTCTTGCCGCCTGCTCTGTGACTTCACTGGATTCCCCAAGAAGTTTTTTTTAAACTCTTAGCCAAAAATCTCTTCTTATCTCACTGTGTAGTCAAATAAAGTGGGTTTTGTACGGCCAATCAGTTTGGATTCTTATCGTCACTTTTGGGCATGGGATGTCTGAACCACAAAAAGAAACCAAAGAGAAGCTACCGAAGCAGTGCGTTTCAGGTCCATTTGTCTCTCTTAAAGCCATGAACTATGTGACGTGCATTGGATTTCACTCCTTTGCCTTAGACAAACAATCTTCTCCGTAGGCCCGGTAGGGATAATCAGATAGACACTTTCAGATTCTCCTCAAGAATAATCTTCTGTGAAATTACTTTTAGGACCTGTTGTGAGGGAGAGCCAAGGCAGACTTTTCTTGGATGTAAAACTTCGTAACATGGAAGGAAAAAACTCCACACCTAGATCTGACTCCAGATCAAAGGAGCGGTCTGGGGTTTGCTCCAAACTTCCTGGTGATAACTGCTGGATCCGAGCCCTCGGCTTGCTGCTCCTTCCCAGGATTCCTTGGCCATGCTGCCAAGTGGGCTGTCAACTGGTGTTGTCTGTGAGTGATACATGTCTGTCTCAACACCGAGAAAGGCTCCAGCCAGGCAGTCTTCTGCTCTAGGGAGCCTCCAGCCAGTTTGCACCATGGCAATGTTTTTTTACAAAGGCAAGAGGCAGTTAGGTATTCACAGCTGACTTCTTCACGCAGGGAATCCCTGACGCTACTGGGCAGTTGCACTGTTTGTACCCAGGAGTCACTGGCATTGGGACTTTCTCTTTCTGGAAGCTTCTGCTGCAAGAAAAGCATAAAAAAAGGTGAAAATTAACATCTATTTCTAGAGGACACAGTAATGACAGAAAAAGGGAGAGGGAGAGGGATGGAGAAAGAAAGAAAAAGAGAGAAGGGAGGGAGGGAGGGAGGGTGGAAGGAAAGAAGGAAAAGCTTTTTTGTGTGCTTGAGGTGGCTGTGCATAGAGGCTTTTCTTGCAGCTTCTGCATCCTCTCCTGATGGCACACATAGCCCCGCAACAATATATTGCTGCCTTCTCATGATGTCCCTACCTTGCCAGATGGCCTATCTACCTTCTAGCTCATGCTAACCAAGAGTTTGGCACACTGCAGCTCAGATCAGGTGCACTTTGTGGAGCTGTGTAGCTTGTGCTGAATATCATCCCTTACACTTCCAAGCTCTTGTGGATAAATACGAGGTGTCACGTCCCTGCAGATCCTGCTAGCAGCAGCTTCTCTGACTCCAGCACCTGCCAGGCTCTCTGCACAGCCTGCCACCTCCATCCCGCCTCTTCCTCAGCCTTGCCTTTACATTCAGACCTAGCAGAAAAACCGTGAGCAGTTGCAAGGCTGTCCTCTGCGACTCAGCATGGGTCTAGCAGCTTTTTGATTCTTGGGGTGAATGCGAGGACACCCTTCTTCCAGTGGCTGCAGATAATGCGTCCTTATCTCCTGAAGCTATCCACATCATATTGCAGGCTGTCTTGGTTCGCTTGCAAGGGATAAAAAAAAAGAAAAAGAAATCTTCCCCTTCAAATGACATTGTGGCTTTCCATCGTTTATTCTGTGCATAGGGCTGCGGTGATGCTGTGATCGATACCTCCGTGAGATACACAGAGTATAAGTCTGCAGGGCCGAGTCTGGGTGCTGCCGATAGTGCTTTGCTCTCTCCGGGTATGCTGAGAGCTGGTTGGCGTGCCAGAGCATGGTGTTATGCCTCATCTCCTACAAGAAAGTAGACATGAACTTTTCCTCTTGGATTTTGTGACCAGGGTAATGACATGATAAATTGTATGCTGAGGGGTATGTGTGTAAACTACGTGGAAACCCATTTTTCTAGCCGGCTGGTCAGATTTTATATTGTTCTGTGATCTTTCCATGAAAAATAATCACAGGTCACCTTGTCTGACTCTTGAGAGTGTTATTGTTTGTCCTATATTCAGTAATAATATAAGGAAATTCCAAGTAATTTTATCTTGTGTTTGTAAGGAAGGGAATGTGGGGGCTGCTGTAGAAATTTGAAGTGTTGTATAAACTGCTTCAGGCATTTAAATACATTCCTTTTGCTGCCTGGGGCATTCTTTAACCCTGAAATACCCTAAAATTAACAATTTGAGGAGGGGATTATTAAGATTTGCCTCCATCACTACCTCTGCTGGTTGTCTCTCCGTTAAGGTTGAGATTGAAATTATTTAGTTTTTAAATCTGTTTAAAAACATGCACAAATGAACTTATGAGAAAATGTTGCCCTAAGCATAATTTTATGACCCATACATTTTGAATATTTAAAGCAGTACTAATAAAAATAAAGCAGTGAATATTCTCAGGGGTTTAATTTTGCTGGTGTGTGTTGATCTGATGGTTTGTGAGTTTTACTACATTTCATTAGGGAAATTTTACCAGAGAAATGGAGTTGAATATACAAAATAGTTTATCCTAAATTGGCAGCATGAATCCTCAGTAGAGCTTGTTTACAAGTACTGATTCACTTGAACACTTACTTTATGAAGAAACATTGTGGAAATAATTTTATTGCCTGTAGTACTTAAGTAAGAAAGATAGAAAAAGACTTACTGAAACAATCTTCTTTTGTATGGGAATCTTTCAGATCCTTACAAATGCTCTGTATGTTTATTTATGTGTTGGACATTACTTTCCTGTCCATCAATATAGCTCAAGGTAAGTTCAATAAGCCCATTTTCAGATATCTCCACTGAATTTTTATTAGTATTGAAGTTTGAAATCAAATAAATTCTGTGAAGTCAACAGCACTGAAATTTTACTAGATCTCACCCTCAAAGCGGAAAACTCCCCCAAGATTAGAAACACTGAAGACAAACATGCTCTTCCCTACAAAACTTGAAAGTTTGACTAGACACACCTCTGAAACTAAACCCCCTTGGCATCACCTATCTTTCTGTTCATAATGCCATAAGTTAGTAATCTAGCTGAGAAAAAGCCCACACATACACTTTCAAAATGCTCAGGGATGAATAATAGATACAGTGTTTTTAAGAGAAAATTGTCCTAATTCTGAAAACTGTAAGGAGAAAAGTGTCTTTTCTTTCAAAACCAATTTGCCTTCTGACTGGATTTGTAATTCATGCTTTTTGTTTCTTTGTTTTCTTTTTATTTGGGCCTTGTTTTGGTGTTTACTGAATGCTTTCTCCCCCGACCCACACTCTAAAATTCAGCAGCAAGTGAGATTACTGTTTACTCTCCCTTAGAGAATACTTGCTTCATATTTCCTTTTTTAAGATAATGGAGGAACTCTTTGAAGTGAAGTATTTCATTGGAATTAAATATTCTGTGGGGTGACAGAGTGATTTTAGCCATTGAGAGCTGAAAAGGAAAAAATATGGTTCTTTTTTGTTCAAACAATATATTTTTTTCCTTGATATTCTTCATCTTTTTTGAAGCCTGACTGCAAACAGGTATTGGAGAAAAACATTTCTATGTTCACACAAGACTTCTCTTCTTGATTCCAAGTCCAAAGAGATTTGGATAGACCTTTAAACAACTCCAGACATTTCAGGGCCGACTTGGCTTTAATACTTCTGTCACATTTCTCTACCTCTTCTATTGTGTTGACTGGTGTTTAAACTGTGTTATTAGAGGGTGTTATGCACTGCACTCTAGCAGTCATGTTTTATAAGTTTAATGAAGACCAGGCAGGATAAGTTTCTAACGTGGCCTGTTGGATTGAATGGAAGCTTCAATTTCTCCCTAAATCCCAACATGAGATAGCTTTACAATATGCTGAAACTAAGCGCTGCTTGCTGAGGTTGGACCTGCTCTTCACAATGCACAAATGAGCTGCAAAGCAATGCCAGTTTGTCATCTTTTACTATTTGTTCCTTTCCTTTTATTATAGTCACGTTGCATTTATAATATTATGGGGCTAGTAAAGAGAACCATTTCCAGTTTCTTATTTGATAAAGGGATTTGATAAGTAAGAATAAAATAGCATTTAGGGAAAAAATTGGATTAATATAAATGGGAAAAGAACAGCAATCAGAATTATTTTAACAAGTATAATTTATGTGAGCATACTTTAGAGTATAATGCCAGCTACCAGTGAAGGGAGTATTGTGTCTGTACATGTCTCTCTGTTTGTCTGACTGCAGAATATGGCAGTTACTTTTGAAATTGCATTTATATGTAAGGGAAAATAAAAGTACAAAATAAAATATTGAGTATACCAGCTTCTGTACAAGATGAATTTTGGACATTTTGACCTGCATATTCCTCCAGTTCATCTTTCCTGGGATTTGCTTTTCATATTTGAAACTTCTGAACATCATGATGCACATATCACTTCAGTGACCTGAAAAGGAGAGGGTGCTTTCGCTGTTGTGATCTCATTTTCACTTTAAAAAGGATGGAAATTTTGAGTCTTGCAGTAAGGCCCGAACCATTGTCTACCACAAGGTAAGAGCAGTTGTACTGAACCTGGCCAAATGCAATAGCTCATCAGGGTGGCTCTTAGCAGATGCTTAAGGAAGAGGTGTAAGCACTGTGAATGTATAGTAGGATATTTCTCTAAACAGTATAGTAATACACCTTTTGGTAGCCAGCAGGGGAATTTTATTTCAGTAAAATGAGAAGAGAAACACCCAGCATCTCAATGATCTAAGATTTGGGTTTGTCCCTGAATGACTTTAGACTTTTAAATCCTGATATTATTGCTGGGGAAAAACAATCTTCTGTAAAAGTTTATAACATCTTTAATTGTTCCTGTTCTATGCTCTCCTTTTGGTAGGCACTTTTTAACAAGGAAAGCTTATCCACACAGGAAGCCAGTGAGTAATAAGAAATCAGACCATATGATTGTTGGAAACACTAACACATTCCTAAAAGAGCCACCCCCTATTTATGATGCTAAAGTCTACATCCTTGCATATGCTCTAGATGTGAGGGGAGCACTAAATGAGAAGCAGCCTGTTAAGAAATACAAAGGCTCCATGGAAAAATGTCTGTGTCTCTGAGCAGCCACCTCTCTTCACATTTGGCCTTTAAAAGTCATAAGCATCCATAGTGTTCATAGATATTGGTGCAACAGATGGCTTTTTGCACAAAACTGGCCTTAGAACCTCACCTGATCAGTCTGCGTTTACCCCAAAACATCTGAGTTTACCCGTGGCAAATTATGTAGCAAGGGAGAGAGTGTATCACCAATGTGCAAAGAAGGGCTGCTAATACTAACAAATACAGTCTTCAGCCCAGCAGTCTGTTTCAAAATGTGCACGCAGTAAAACTGCGGTTCGCATTTAAGAGTAATTATCTTGAGGACACATTTGTTTTCCCCAAAGTTTTAATATTGAACCCAAAATTATGATCATTAATGGTAGTGCCTACAGTGCATCTGGCACTTTCACATGCAGTGCCCTGAAGTCATCATGTGTGCACCATCATTATGAAATCAGCGTTATCAATGTTGCTGTTGTCTGAAACAGTGCTTCTTCATAACCAATAGCTATAAGAATTGAAGCGAAGTGATAATATTTCATTAGGCTTTGAGCCACGGAAACAGTGACTATCAATATTCTTTGGGGTGTTTCCCCCCTGCTAACAACAGTGGAAGCTGGATAAAGACAGTGTGTTGGACTCTACAGGTCTCATCGCTCTTGAAATCACACCTTCCTCAGCTATGATGCTGCTCATTTTTCAACTTCGTATTTGCATCTGGGGGAGTGTTGCAGTCAAATTGTTCAGGTAGTCTGCTGGTAGTGGGACGACCAGTTTGTGCCCGCTTATGAATGGGCAAGTTTAAGGCAGGTGCATTTTTTTTGGAAGTCCATTAAAAGCAACGATGTTGTTTAAGCTCTGAAAGCAAGAAGTTTCTGTGGCTTCTCCGAAGGCGATGTGGGCAGCCTGGTGCCACTCTCACTCAGCTGCTGGCTCTGTGGAAGGATTAGGGCTTTATTTTACTTTAAGGGAGACAGTGCTCTTTTCTTGAGAAAAACGTACCATGTCTACTTGCATTATTCTGACTTTAATCTTAGAGGAGAAAATCCTCCAATGAAACATTGTTATAGAGGAGATGACTAAATAGCATTCAGCTTTGTTGGCATTGTAGCCAATGACTGAAAAAGTAGTGTAACGCTGGTGAACAGTTGGTCTCCTATTCCTCCCCAAAAGCTGGATGAAAATGACCACAGTACCTGAGATAAAAAGAATATGGCTAAAAGAATAGTTATTAATTTTTAGATGTCTGGTTGTATTTATTTTTCTGAGGTTTTGGTCTGTCCTTGTTATATCTGGATAATACAAGAGACTATTTAAGGTAAGAATTGCTCTTTTTTGTTTTCATCAGCTAAAATAATATTATGTTTCATTATGCTACATCCTTTTTATATGAAGTAGGGCTGCATTGCCCATTTCAGATAATATTAGAAATGTTCTGAACCCTCATTCATTCTTTTGGAACCCAACCAGCCACAGACACACTAGAAATTTGGCTGGTAACCATTCAAATTACAACTCCAATTTTGTACTCTGCTTTATTTTCTTGGGCAACAGCGGGGCCCTTGCTTCCTTTCTGAGCAATTCTGGGGTTTTTGTCTGCTGCCCCATCAGGAGATTTGGAGGAGGTAGCTATAAGCACCAGTAATATACAGGGGAGTCAGGAATACAGCTGTGAAGGTGCTCAAGAATGTCTACAGTCTTGGAAAGATTTTTGGAGAGAAGGAGTTGCTAGATGAAGACAGATCGGAGCTGGGGGATGGGTCAAACTGTCATAGACAGATCTCGGCTGCGGTGGCCTATTTGGTGGTGGTGGTTGTGGTGAATTAGATAAATATTAGTTTAATAGGCCATACAAATATAATTCATATATCTGTATCACATTATTTCTGATGTGTGCCTGTCATACTTTCCATGCGCTAAGTGCCGTAACCAGAATTGGAGTGAGGAGGTGGAGCGGTATGTGCTTTTCTTGGAAGATCATGAATAAGTGTAAACAGTGTCTAAAGCGAGTGGTAGACCTTAGTGATCTGTAGGAGACAGAGAAGGAAACAGTACATACAGTGTTTATTGAAAGCAATCAACCAGAATAGTTTAACTTGTAATGAAATTGATTTAGTTGAATGTCATCTTCCATCTGAGAACTGGGGTATTTGACTGTGTCAAAAAAGGGAGTGTACATTTAGTGAACAACGGCTGCAGGACTGTGAATCAAATGAGACAGTTCTATTCTAAAATATTCAGAGGTTTATGTAAACATTTTATGTATTCTACATGTGAAGCACATTTTATGGCCAAAAGCACTGAGCAAGATGGATCTTCTTTTTTTCCTAAATCAAAATGGAGCACTGGGTCAATTTAGAGAACAAAAACATTGAACGCTGCAGCAAACACAGTGATGTTACTTCTTAAATGCATCATTCAGGCTACTGGACATGAATAATTTCTATTTTCTTGTTTAGATGAATTCTAATTTTACTATTCTATCTTTATTTGCACTTCCAATTAGTGTAGCCATTGTCAGAAAAAAGACCCCAAAAAGGGCATTTATTTTATTTTTCTCTTTTCTAATGAGTTTACAGGTTGGTATAATGTATAAGTTTGTATACAAGAGTATGGCCTTCCTCTGTTCCTAACTGTCTTTCTCTCAAATAAAATGTAAAGCATGACCGAGTTTTAAACACACTGGAGAAGAGAGAGCTGAGAGAGGTTTAGGTGGAGCACTCAGCAGCAATTGTTGCAAGTGTGTCCGATGAAACATTTCCTGTTGACCACTCCGATGCTATAAAATTTAATAGAAATTCCTTGTCATTACAACTAGCTGGCCTCCTGAATTCACAGCATTATATTGGGCAGCTTAAGGCCACTATTCCACATGCGTGGTTTGGTTCCTCCGCCACTTCCTTTTATTAGTGTTCATCAAGTACGACGCCTTAAAGACTGTCTTTCTTGCTGGGAGGGGGAAAAAATGAGGTCTCAGCCTGTAGGAAAGGCCTCTTTTCCTTTCCTTTCCTTTAGACTGAGCTGACACTAGTAAATACAACAGAGGAACCTCTCAAAGAAATTTATGCTGCCATTTAGCACCTCATTTTTAGAAGTGTATAGAGATGGTGTGAGCTTCTGGGGTGCTGGTTTTGTCCGTACGTGATGGCTGTCCGAGGAGGCAGAGGGAGAGCTCAGCAGCCACGGCTCTGCTCTCCTCACGGAGCAGGTACAACTCGTGATGCAGGAGTTCAGACTCTCCCCTGCCTCTCGCCTTAAATTCCAGCCTCACAGAATTGCCCCCACATTGGTGCATGGGGAGGTGGGGTGGGTTTTTTTTTGCTTTAACTTCTTTAGCCTATCCTTTAAGGCTGCCCTAAAAGAGAAGCTGATTGCAATGATGGCCTTCCTGATGAAATCTTCATTTAGGGAATGGGTTGAGGCCATCCATCATTTCGTGGGAATAACTGAAATGGTGTCTGGCAGCAACAGCGCTGGCTCTCTGGAGCTGGACTGAAACTACAGCCTCAGGGAAAAATGTACTTTCATCCTTTTTACCCACAGCTCCCCCAGCCCCCCAATTTCCACATAGCTCTATCAAGCAGCCGATTCACACACTGAGGGGAGTGAATGTTTTATGTGTAGTTGAACGGCAACTCTCCCAGGGCTCTTAAGCGTTTAACTCATTTTTTCTTTGGGGAGAAAGAAAAGAAAAGCTCCAGATGTTTCGAGTTTACTTTTCTGGAATTGGCACATTGCAGGCAGCTCCTCTGCCTCCCTGGGAAACAGGTAACCACCCAAGCAGTCCTCCTGCTCGTGCAATGGTCAGCCTTTGATAACCGAGGTACAGACGGGAGTTTCATAACAGGAGCATTACCCACTTTTTCCCGTTACTGCCTTTGTTTTCCAAACAGAAGTGTCTGGGGGGATTTTCAAGACTTTTTATTTGGGCAGTTATGAGGCCTTTGTTAAACTCAACCCAACTCCACTTTCACTGCCAACTGTCTTAGGGATCCCTGGGGCAACTCTGAGCACTGTAGCCATGTCCACAGCGTGCAGATGTTGCGCAGTGTGGTTGGAGTCACTGCTCATGCATGCTACGCTGTGTTGCAATGCACAGTAAATCCAAAGCATGGAGCCCTGAATGTGTCACCCAGATGATTTGTGCAAAACAATAAATCCAGCATTTATTGTGTTGCGATTTACATGCGGACGTGTCAACTGTTTGTAAAGAATATATGGAGTATGATGTTCCTAAACCGAGTTTACCAAGTATCTGCAATAGTTAGGGGCACAGATTTCTCTCCCAAAAATTCCTGGATGAAAACTGTTGGAGTCCACACAGGAGGAGAAGTTCATAAAGTGCGGGTAGAAAAAGTAGTGCTGATGTCATTGATGTCATACACTGGGTCTCTTTTTTTTCTTCTAGTTTTCTTCAGGTTTAATTTGTATTACTGAGTTTTGCATCAACAACTCAAAGAAAAGTTATCTTTCAAGACTAAATACTTGCTGCTCCAGCAGCAAAAATTTTCTTTAGGTAAAACTACTGCTTCATGGGAAGCATATTCATTTGGAGTAGACTATTCTTTTTTTCTGTGAAAGAAGTGATTTGCTGTAGTGCATTTTTATATAATGTCTATAATGGTTTTCAGTTGCACATAGCATATTTTCCACAGCATAACATATTTGATCCTACTTGTGGAAAACATTTGAGGTGTTTTCCTTGCAATTAATAACTAATAAAAATGACAAAAGAAAAGTCCCATGCCATTGGAGTTTGTTAGGCAGCCTTCATGAAGCAAAGACGCACTCTGGCTTTGCCTGAATTCCTGTGAAATTAAAGCTCTTTCATTGGACATAGCAATTACTTTAATTATAGCGCTGGGGATTTGGACAGAAGCTGGTCTGCAGGGCTCTGCCTCACACCCAGCATTATCTGTGTGTGCTGACTTCAACTTCAACTGAGATAGTCACGGCCAGAGAGAAACTCTGCATCTCTGAAGTGACCTTCCCAGTGATAAATGCCTGTCCTCTGGGAGAAAAGAATTGGGTGGAGGAAGGAGGGAAGGCAAGGAAGACTGGGAAATGTTAGTCCATGTCTAGCCTAGGCATAGGAGGGGGGATTGTTCCTGGTGCTGAGCCATCCCTACACTTTTCTGTGCTCGGCAGCCAGACAGCCGTCCTTTGCTTCTCTTCCAGCTCACCTGGCTGCAGGCTGGCAAGGGGAGCTGCAGCTAGAGGAATGACAGAGTGCCTATGCAAAATGGCAGTGGTGCCACTGGCACTGTGTTCAGCTGCACCCTATTTTGCCATAGTAAGCATCTCATTCCTGTTCATTTTGGCCAGGAAAGGAGGAAAAGGAACTCTTAATTTTCTGACTGGTACCTACATCGAATGGGCACTGTCCATGTCCGTCACTTATCCCTACCTTACTCAGGCGTGGAATTAGAAAGTGAGGGTGTTAGTACTAGTAAGCCAGGAGTCCAAGCAGTCCAAACTGGATACCACATGGTCATGAGAAATGTTTGTGATGGGTATTCAAAATGAAGTTTTAAATTAAATTGACTTTTTCCTTTTTGTTTTGTTTTTTTTTTTTAATTATAGGAAAAGGACAGACAGGTGTAAAAGCTATGCTTTTTCCCTGAGTTCCAACATAAAATGGGGATGTGTCTCCTTTTTATTCAATTATAATTTTTTCATGGTAATAAGGTACGCACATTTACTGTGAGCGCACACATTTCTGACTTAGGAGTGACAGCAGCTCCACTTGTCTCTGAAGGGAAGGTCCTCATTTCTTAGGGACGTAAGCTTCAGCCTGCCTTCAGAAATACAGAAGAGCCGCGGCTGTGAGAGCTGCACAGCTGTGTTGTCACCTGGTGAATTGCCACATTGCCCCACCAGGCTGAACCCCTCCTTGCAGTGCAGAGAGGGCAAGAGAGAGAGCTTTACCCTGCAGCAAATTCAGAGGGGGTAATGCCAGCAGTAGGAAACAGGGCTGGAGATCTGGCACGATAGGCTGCACTCTTGAAATCTCTGGGATGTAGTGTGCTGATGTTCCTGTGCTATAAGGAATCCAGAAAATAGGACATTTGGAGGGTGAATTGCTGTTGTTACTGCTGTTGGCTTCCTGAAGTAGCAGCAGGTGTGTTAGTGAGGGGTTCTGCCTTCTTCCCCATCGTCTGGTGTAATTTTTTCCGGCTGGACAGTAGTACTGAGCTATGGATGTTCCCAGGACCTGGTGGCACGGCCACCAGGCTGCCAGGTTATTGTGACAACACGATTATGAGTGTGTGCAACTGTGGCAAGTGGCATCAGTTCTGCGGTTTCTGCCACTGGATGTCAGGAACAGAAAATTGCATGAAAACTGTAGTATGATTGAAATTGCCAGGAACATTTAAATTACAGAATCACTGTGCTTCCGGGCTGTAAAATTAAATGTTACTGCTCACTGGAGTAATTGAGTTGAAACGGCTTGCAAGAAGGCACTCAAGTAATTGTCATTTGGAGAAAGTATTGTCTGCGTTCAAGTTTCCGTATTCGCTTTCCGGACCGGGAAGCCGGTACAGTGCTTTTGGGACATCCATCAGCAGTGACGCAGCAGCCGGGCTAGAGCGTGAACCCAACCTCACGAAGACACGCTGCAGTCAGTGGGAGAGAGGGGTGCAAGGATGAGCAGTTTCACGCGTGGAAGCCCTATGTGTAAATGAAGTGCAGCATTTTGTGGCGTCAGTGCAGATCAATGGGGGTGCAAATACAGAGGTAACTCGGGCAACCTGAACGTTCCTGTAACCCAGCCACCCATGGTGCGGGCATAGCAGAGAGCGGAGCCAAGAAAGGATGCAGCGCAGTTAGCTGCAACACTATTGTTAACACATCATTCCCTGAGCACCAGAACTAACAAAGCTTAGTTTCCTGCAGATTTCTGTTGGAAAGTTGATTGATGGGGGTGTTTCAGAAGCTCACAAGGTCTGAGTGAAACTTTTTCACGATGAAGGCACTTATAAAGCATATCTCCTATCTGGATACTCTGCTGTTGAACAAAATATGAACTCGCACAACTTTTTTTCTTACAGCTGGGGGAACTTGCTTGGTCTCTCATCTCCCTTTATGGCAGGAGATGTGTAGAACTATAGTTTATCTTTGAAAACCTTAGCTTTCTGTTGGGTTTGCCAGTAAGCTGCCATTATGTTAAGGAACGGTGGACACAGACAAACAGCATGTTTGCCTCATTTCCCTAGGAACTGGGATAAAACAACCACTGTTTACTGATAGGAGATGGGAATGAATACTCCTTTTGTTTCGCTACTCATCTTCCAAACGTGGGAGGGTGAAAGAAGACAACTGAAAGTGAATGAGTGTGTGTGTGTGCACACGTGGACTGGAGCACGTGTTGATGAGGGAGGCCATTACCATGTTGCTATTCCCCCGTTCTCTCTGGCATTCAAGTAGAAGAAAGTGCGGGTTGTCTTCCACTAGGAAAAAAAAAAAAAAATCTGGGAAATTAGTACTTGTGGTTCCTAAGAGCTTAGCTGAACAAGAGCAATTGGTCCACCCAATTGAGAAATGAAGCAATAATTAGGTGAAAAAAAGAACAACGTAGGGCATAGTTAATTGCTCAGCTAATCATGCTGCGGCAATGCATGAACAGAGGGAGCCCTTGAATGAACATGAGATTGAAAGCAAGGAAACGAAGCATTGCAGTCACCTTGTGGAAGACACCACACTTCCACTTACATTGTGTTAGCTAGGCAGGAGGGTTTTGAGGGGTATTTTTCTTCCTATTTCATATCTGCCCAAAGTGCTTATCTGTCTCTATCTCTGTTTATTGATTTCTTTGTGCGCCAAGCCCTAAGTAACAGTGAATCTGCCCTTCTAACTGGCGTTGAAGCATTGTATTAGGAACTGTCTAAAATCAGGCTTGAGAATGAGGCATATTAAACAGTTTTCTCCCCTCGGTGACACTGATGAGACTGAAATATTCTTGCTAGCTAAAGGAGAGTAAAGTGAGCAAATTCTACTTAAAAATTGTTTGAAGAGATTTTGTTCTTGTACCTTTTATTCCTCTTAACTAGATGGCTCTGCTGTCTCAGTTAAGCAGCAGTCACTGATGGAGAAGAAAAACTTTTTTCTTTTTTGATAAAGTGCCTTGAAAGAGTATGAGTTAGGTTCAAATGCTTGCTGCTTTATGCTGCTCCAGTGATGTAAAGCAGCTGCTAACTCACTGGAACCATTCGACTGAACTGGATTTACGATGCTTTGCATTGCTGTGATGATGCAAGGCAGCTGGAAAAGACCAGTGAATCTATTCCTTTAAATGAAATAAAATACTTTGATAATTAAAAGTACAATGCTACTTTTATCTCTGTTTGACATTTGTTTTCTCTTCAACTCCCTGTTTATAAAGACCAGATTGTGCCCATGATTGCCATAATCTGAAATTAAAGGGAATGTTTATGGAAAAGTGTACTCCTCACTGAGGATAGGCAACAGAATTCAGCCATGGGAGACACATGAGGAATAGCAGCCTTAAAGTGACAAACCTGTTTGAATTAGGATGAAAAACTATTCAGCTCTTGTCACAGGCCAAGTACACCCCTGTTAAACAGTTATTCTGTTCATACTGTCTCTTGGCTAGCAGTTGATCCCATTTGCTATCATTACAATCCAATTTTTTTCACCAAATCCGTGCAACTCTATCAGTAGCCAGCATTGTCATTATGGGCCTAATCCTGCTGTATTTACTTGGAGCTCATTGCATCTCCTTCTGCTCAGGTACAGAGCATTGTGGTTGCTTTCCTCTGGAGCCTTCTTGTAGGGTCCATCCCCGCTGGACAGCAGGGCCCATCTGGGTTGAACTGTGGGTTTCTAGGTCAGCATACGTATCTGTTATACCAAAATAACTGTCACAGCTTTCAGTGAGAAAGTTAATCTCTTTTTTGAAATTTTTGAAATTTTTTTATTTTATTTTAACTGTATGTTCTTCTTAGCAAGACAAATGTGCTGCATTTGGGGATGTTTTGCAGTTGAGGAAGAAGTAAATAAATTTCTCTCCCTTTACTTACACAGCCTGTTTCTGTAACAAAGCAGCAAACAGGTCAGGCCAACATAATATTTCACATGGTTATGAATGAGTGAAAGCATAAACATTTTTTCCTTTTTAAAGAAAAAACCCACAATAATCCTGTTTGCTAGGGAGGAACGGTGATGGTGGAACGCCTGGTGAGGACGTATCAGGAAAGACAGGCTGCAGTGAGCTCCCGTCTAATGGAAAAGCCTAAAAAAATGCCAAAAGGGGAAATAGTTGTGTCATGTAGCTGCACAAAGGGGTTTGTGTCGTGGTGTTTTGTTTTCCTGCTGGCCTGTTTTTGCCTGGTGGTTTGTCTGAAAGGCGAGCTGGAATGCGGCGTGAGGAGCTGCCCTCCGCACGGGCGGCGCGGCGCAAGAAGTCCTAGCAGCAGGTCTGGCGTGCCGTGATTGATCCCTCCATTTAGGAGGCATAATGCCTTCTGAAGCAAAGAGCAGATCAAAGACTTTAATGATTGACAGCAATTTATGCCGCTTTTGTTTTTAATTCCTTGACTCCTGACACTTTAAGACAGGACTTTATAAAAGAAGGATGCCGTATCCTAGGGTTACACCTCCTTTCATAACGGGAAAAGCTGAAGGAGCTGTGGAGACAGATACCCAGATTTCAGATATATTAGTTTTTATTTAAATCTGAGGTTCAGAGTTTTGTGGGCATGCTGTTTCTGTTATTAAATTATTATGCACCTACCTGGGGGGAAAAAAAGCCAACAATCTTACCAGGAGTGCCTCTATAAACGTTTCTTACTCTCCATAGTGTAAGGCTGGTATATTAAAAATTCTTCGAATAGCTGACCTCGACAGGTGTTTTATTTGAGCAAACAAAACAATAAATAGTAATATAATCCCTGTGGAGCTGGCATTAGGCTTTGTGGGAAACGCATAATTTCCTTTACTAAATGTAGGAAGCTGCGCAAGTTTAATTTCTTCATTTTTGTCATTAATACCAAACCATCCTGGAGCTCTTTGCTCCTCGAGGCCCAGGTCCGAAACCTGTTACATGCAGTTACGCAGAGGGGTTTTCCGTGGTTTGTGTTATATTTTTCTCTCCTTCGTTGGTGCAGATGCTCTCGGGGGTGTCTGCCAGCCAGGGTGCAGCATGGAGGAGAGCAGCCCGGCAGCCCTTTTGCCCTGGAGCGGGTGTTACACCATCACGGCTGCAGGAAAACAGGGAGCAAACTCTTTTCGGAGGGATGCCGGATAGGCTGCAGCGCTGCGCTTGCGGCCGGCTCCGCTGTCAGTCTCTGCAGTACAGTATAAAGCAATTATTGTACTTTTGGCTCCTTGTTTCTGGAAGGCCTCATAATTTAAGGGCTGGTTTGTTTGTTTGTTAGTTTTAATCTAAACCATATGTCGGTTGCAGTTTTAGTAGCTGTATCTGACATGTTCTGGAAGGATGATGTCAACTTAAAAGACACGCTTTGCTGAAAACGTTTTGCCATTCCTCCATGCAGCAGAAGCCATGGTGTTGTCCTGGGGTCTCTAAAGAGGGGGACGCTGGATTTCCTAAACCACTGCCGCTGGCGTGCCAGGCAAGACAGGGGCCAGGCAGGACCCAGTGTCACAATGTATGTATGGCCTCGAAAGTTCCTAACCCAGCCTTCCATTTTAATGGCAAACAAGGAGCAGTCCTGAAGAAACTTTAGGTCTGAAATGTAAGTTAATTTAGGCTATTTTCTATGTACTACATAAAGCAGTGATGACTTACATTTTCATTTTCCCTTATACGTGAGTAAACTCCACTGTTATATTAGTAAAAGCTGCGGTTGCTCTTGTATTGTGATGGCAAAACTGATACTAAAAGGGTGCCATCTCCAGGTTAGGTAGACCAACAACCTCACCCAAGGTGGCAAACGTTGCCTTTTTATGCTTACTATAAAGCCTGAGGTCCTACCCATTAAGAGATGATGGCTGAACTGTGGAAGCCGTTAGAAAAGCCCATCGCTATATTTTATTATTCTCATAAAGTTCATGAATTAAGATCCACATTTTAAGCATCATTTACTGTTAACTCCTCTATTAACTATTTATGTATCTTCAGAAAGAAAGTGGTCTTGTAGTGGTTCTCAGGGGGTTTGAGCTATGCTTAAATTGTAACTTGCGAATTCTGTTCAGCTTACTAGGAGCAGAAATCTTTCCTAGCTTTGAACATGTTTTCATAAGAAGATGTAAACCAAGTTTGGTCCTCTTTGTGTTGGCAAACTAAAGAATTTGGTTAAAACCATGTGAACATGAGAGTCCAGTAACCCAAGTATAGCTAGAAATTTGACAGTGTTAAAAAATGAAAAAAAAAAAAAAATCTTTATAATAAAATAGGCACAAGCATAAGAGAGGCAAAACCCCAAACCAGGGGGCTACATCTTCAAAAGTAGTTCAAAACAGCATTTGGTACATGCTTTCCCAATGTTGGTTAAGAATGTTCCTTACTTTTAGGTATTCTTTAGGAGCTTATGAGATTAGCAATGTATACTCTTTTATTGTTATTATTATAGCCTTTTATCCTGGGATTTACAAACAAGTGTTGTGCTTTAGCTTGTACATAACCCATCCCATTCAGCATAATTCAGTGTTGAACCTGCCTGGGCAAGTTAATATTTGCCCTTTGTTTGGTTTTTATTGTCAGTTCAAACTTGGGTAGTTGACAAACTGTTTCAATGAAGGTGGACTAAAACTTAGCTCCCTTGTATCAAAAAATGTGAGCAGTCTTCCATTTCCAGGTTTACTTATGCATACAGTATTTAGAGCAAAAGGTCAGGAAAGGTATTCCTTTACAGCTTAAATCTGGTCCTCTGGGTGCTAGAGGTTTTAAAATAGCTAGTGTAAGTTAGATCAGTAGAATGGTCAGCTGATTAAGACATCGTTGATTTACATACTTGAAACACCTGAAATGGAAATCCATTTATACATTCACATTTTCTTTGCTGGGTTCTTTTCTTGGCTTTTTTCCTGCTTACTGTCTGTTATCATCTGGTGTTCTTGTCTGTTATTGTCTGGTGTTGCATATACTTTTCAGGCCATATCTGCACATTAGGGGTTGCTCATGAAAATGAGCTGTTCATCTGCCCCACTTTGAGCCTTGCACTCATCCCTTTAATGTCATCTGGCAAGGAAAGGCCAGATGCTCAGAACCACAGGGGATTGCAGGGGACAGTATTGAGACCTCTATGAGGATGAGATCTGAAGGGATGGTACCACTTTCAGCTGCTGCAAGCAGCTTCTAGGATCAACCTGGAACTCACTTAGGAGTGAAAGAAAACACAACCCAAACTCTCAACCAAAAACTATTGGGCTGACTTTAGACAGCAAAGTTCAATTTAGTCTAGTCGTTTAGAACGACTTCTTCCTCTCATTTCCGTCTCTAAAAGGTTAAGCATAGGCAGTGCAAAGAAAAAGCTTTCAAAATCAGACAGAGTCCTCAGGCTGGGGTCTGCAATCCAGGCAGTCTTCTTTGCCTGTTCACATGGACTTCAGCGCCAGGTGCAGGTGCTAAAGCAGAGCAGTTTGGGATTAGGGTAATTGAGGTCCCTTATGACAACAGCTTAAGCTAAAACATCTCTTAAATGTCTCTCACATATGCTGGAGGGAAACTACATGTGACGAGGTGCCTACTCCCAACTGTCCTTTCTGCCACTGTGTCCCAGTGCAACCCAGGGAAGGGGAAAGGGCTGCGTCATCTGCACAGCCCGAGGGGCTTGCTCTCCTACACTGGTATTCAGTTTAGCCAGACACTCCAAATAGTGCACAGAATTATTAATATTTCTGTTGTGAGCCTTAAAGTTTAGTAAATGCTTTTCTTTCCACAGTGTGCAGTCTGGACAACACCTGGAAAATATTCAGGGTTTTTTTTTTTCTTTTTGGAAAGCACAGCCCACATTAATGGCCAAAGCATAATTAATGAATAAAGTGAATAATTCAAACTGTTCTTAAGAGTCAGTTTGAAAAACAGAAAATATTTTATGCTTGAAGGCACTGTGTTTAAAATCAGGGAAGTCTTCTTCCCTTTACTTAAAGAGCTAGACTGGGATATACAAAGCCAGGTGCATCGTGCACATCTGAACCTCCACGGTGTGGGCATGCAGACATTTGAGTACATACCTCTGCCTTTGTGTGCAGTTCAGTCATTAGCAAATAGCTTTAAGTGCAACCATGTGCCTTCAGCTCCAAATGCCCAGTGTTATTCAACTGCAGTGATACAATTTTTAATGCAATGAGTTGGGGTGCAAAATAGAAAGCTTTAATTTGTATTTTTAAAAGAATCCTGGGAAGATTTCTGCAAGCCAAATCTTCTCTCTGGAAGGCTACTTATTGTCTAAAAATACTGACCCGTTCTCTGGAATAAATACGATTACCATACCTGTGAAGGTCTACTTGATCACACTGCAGGAGGAGAGATGCTTAGTTTTACTGCTTGCACGTAAGCATGGTCGTGTTATTTTCCAAAAGAACAAAAGCTTAGCCTAAATGAATTGGTTTTAAGATTGCGATGGAAGTTTACCATCCTATTTTAAAGTGTTTGCAAAATACAAGATGGCAAAAGTTCAATCAATCTAAATTATAGGATGAGGAAAGCCCTGAGCCGTCTGTAAAAGACAGCTTTTGCAGCATGACTTGAAAGTGGAAGGTATTGAGCTCTGTTGGACTCAACAAGGAGGATGAATTCCACAGTGATCCCTTCCCTGAAAACCTCTTGTCATACCCCCTATTATTTATATCTTGAAGCTGTCAGCTTGGACACCCAGTTTGTCTTAATGAAATGATCTGATAGAAGGAGTGAGATGGTTCCGGGAGGGAAGTCCAAAATACTTAAAGGATGAAATGCTGTTGGAAAGGTTTCTTTTTCTTCTGGATACTGTTTTCCTGATCAGGTGGCAAAATCTGCTGGCAAAGTTATGTGCTGAAAAGCTTAGAGGGCTCCCTTCCTTCTTTTTATTTTCTCCACGTGAGTATCAATCAGTTCCAACCCCTAAACAACTGGCCAGCTGAAACTGGTACAGCCCTTTTCTTACTGGGCCTGTTTTCAGGGAAAAAAATGGGATTTGCCCCTGCTGTGTCACTTGCGGTGTTTGACACAGAGGCAGACGCCTCTTTTGCCCATGCTGCTGATGGCCACGCACCAGTGGTGGCTGCTCACAAGCCTCTGTGGCTGGGAAGCAGCTGAGAAATGTGATCACGTTGGGGGTGGCAAGGTTCACACGTGTGCACTCCTGTGGTGGTCAGCAGGCAGGTTTTCCTGCTCTCCTCGCTTGGCATGGGTTGGGTATTCCCAACTGAACATACGGAGTCAGAATCGTGTGCCAAAATAGTTGGATTTCAAAAGCAGTCGTATTGTGTTTTGTCAAGAACCGTAGGGCTTGAGTAGTACGCTTCAGCTCAGCTTTGGAAGCTACATTTTTCATTGCCCATAACAAAACCACCTCAGTTTGTACACTATCAAAGCATCTTTTGCTTTAACCACATGCCTTGTTTTTTGTCATACTCTAATCTTCCCTCATAACGTTGCTGTGTTTGAGTTTGTTTGATGTAGACAGGAACACCCACGCAGAACCCCACCCCCTTTTTTTTTCTGTAATCTTTAATGTTAATATCTCTTCTTGAATCTTTCAAACCCACTTCTGAAATACATAATCTTCTTCACCAGTTTGGCATTGCACTTTCCTTCATTCCTTTCAAAAATGTTTAGAGGAGGAAAGGGAACAATTTCCCTCTCTCAGGGAGACAATCCACTCGTTGCTTTGGGGAATAGTTTGGAATAAACAGATAGAGTTTGCACATAGAATTTAACAAGCTAAATAATAGTCCCAAGACTGTTTCTTTCAGTTTTGTCCAGCACCAAGCTTATGATGAATCTTGTGAAATCTCTAGAGTAGTCGCTATTCTCATAGTTCTTACTCACACTTCATTTTTGGTTGGTTACTGGCTTTTTTTTCTTCTGTTTTTCAAATGCCAAAGGAAGCATGGTAGGTGGCCCAGTGGAAATTTACTTAGAAACAAATCCTTCAGCTGGAGAAATTGGACTGATGCACACTAGCGTTGATAAGACTTGGGCTTCTTTGCCCTGGGATCGGTGAGACCTGTAGATATTAGAGGCGCAGTTGTGACCCTTCTGACTGAGGAGGATGCAGAACGTGCTGTCACCACATCAGAGAGAAGGACTGTTTTTAAGTGCCGTTTGCAGTTGCTGAGGATGCAGAGTAGCTGGCTTCTAGCTGAGAAGGGTTGAGCACTGGTTACCCTGATACAGCTGGATAAAGATGTAATTTTGCTGAATCTTGGGAAGGTGCTGTCTTCTGACTGTCAGGACCAACGCCGTGCCTCTTCTGCAGAATGTGTAGGAAACATATGGGGGCATCAACAGGCTCGCTGAGGACTCAAGCTGTTTGTTCTGGTGCCACTTTGCAGGCACAAAATCCACCCCCTATGTGAACAGGGCAGGAGAACATTTTCGGCACGTAGAGTGACCATATGCAACTAGCATTAGCGAAAACACCCACCAAAATGCTGAGTCCTGTGCTTTGGGTCCAGAAAAATGACACCCAGGGAAACAAAGTCAACTTGAACATAGTTTGGTGGGTAGCTTGGGAGAAAATCATGGGTTGTTTTCTGCCTCTGAAGGTGTTTTTTTGGTGTTGATAGAGAAAATTGAATTATATTCTAACAAAGCAGCAGAAATAGCTGAGGTTTTTGTGTTGGGGGAGGGTTAGTACAGTATGCTCATACATTTTGCTTTTCTGTTCAGAATATTAGCATTGTTGTGGCTTTTTGTTTCTCCCTTTCAATGGAGGAGGTTGACGGAGAGGTTAGATACCAGTTCTGCCTCAGTAATTCATTAAAGCAGAGCTGAAGGAATGGAAGTCGCCCCGTTCAAAGGTGTGGGGAGTGTTTTATTGTTCTGCACGGTGCTGTGAATGCCAACGATTTTGCAGCTGTGGAAAGGGCTCTTAATGAGTTTCAGCATTTTAATGTACTTCAAGTTCCCAATTGTACAAATTTAAGAAGCTTAGCAATTCAGTATCTCCTGAATAATAGCATTTATTTTATACTCTAAATACACTCGGGAAGTCTCAACAATATTGCAGGAAGTCTTGGTAATATTGTGGCTCCTTCCTGATGTAATAGCTTTAGAGGACCTAGTTGACTTGAACAGTGGAATTGGTCCTTTAAAAAACATGCACACACAATTTTTGATTAATGAGCCCCATAATAAATCATTAATCTTTTTTGGCTCAAAAAATTATCTGAATAGTTTTCAAAGTAGAAGTTGTGTATGTTTTCTTAAACTGTCTTCATGATACAGTGATTGCATTTCAAATCTCTAATCTTAAATTTACAGAAAAAATAGCCTAACCTCATTTAATTTTTAGAAAAACAAGTCCAAACTCTGAACTACTTGGTTACTAAGAGGCATGTGAAGAAACATCTAGATAGGAGTACTTCCTCTTAGAATAATAAAAGCACTGTAAAATGTCCATGTAATAAGTGTCCTTCTTCCTGAAGGATCCCAAAGTGCTTTTACACGTTTTCTATAGTCAATGTGAGTCATTCACCCATCACTTGAATGAAACCAGTCTTTACTGGCTGCACTAAACAACACTTTTTATAGGAAGGAAATCACAAATAACTCTTGCATTTGAAACTCTGGGGAGAATTTGAGGTAGGCAGATTGTAATTGCCCAACTTGGAACCAGGCCAGAAGACTGTGATTAATATACCCAGGCTGCACTTTAATTGTCCCAAAGTAGTCAGGGCCTTGGTTTCAAGTGTGCTTTGTCTCTGAATAGTATTTCTCTTTCTTCATGTTAATTTTGTAGCTTATAGAATGGGTGGCAGGTTTAGCAGAATTGAAAAGTGGGGAAATTTTTCACTTACGTGGGGATCAGCAACATTGGGACAGTGCAATGTGATTTTCTACGTGTATCTCAAATGACAGAAGCTAGTTGTATGTTTTGGTTTTTCTTCCTATTTCACTGCATGACTTTCTGATTTGGTTGGCTCCCTCAAAATATTTTCACCACACTTCACTGTTTTGAACTCTTTAAATATTATTATTTCAGGTCTTAAAATCAATAGCAGAGTTAATGCAAATAGCTCTACTCCTTAATTTTTCACTTTCTCTGGGAATTGCTTGATCTTTCGAACAGTGTAATATCTCAGAAACCTGTGAAAGGCAGCCTAGCAGGTTGATTGATCTATAAAAATAGGGTCACATAACTTGAAACTGTTTCCCTTAAAAAGCAAACAAGCTGCAGAAGCCGTTGATGCTTTTCTCAGCATAGCCAGCTTCGTGCCCTCCCTGGTGGGGTAAGGCTGGGAAGCCTCTGAATGTCAAATCCCATCTTGAGGCTGCTGGATGTGCGTCTGTCTGTGACAGTCACTGACCTGCAGATCCCCAACTGAGTCAACATCAGGCTGAGATGAGACATTACTCAGTGGGATCCAGTGGATATTTATTTTACTCTTGGGGAACCTGAGACTTTTAAAGGGATTTTCTGTGGATACGACCAGCTTCCCTATTTAGAACATAAGGGTGGGTTTTGGTGTTTTGTTTTGGGGGTTTTTTTGGTTTGCTTTTTTTCGGTTTTTTGTTGTTTTTTTTTTTTTTTACACGTTTCCCACACAATACATGTTAAATTAGATTGTTCTGTTAACAAATTTGAGCACAGCATAATTTTCTAAGTA
>JANZLQ010000078.1:617476-628742 GCA_026212715.1 Elanus axillaris | reverse complement strand
TTTTTTCGGTTTTTTGTTTTTTTTTTTTTTTTTTCCACGTGGCCCACAGAATACATGTTACATTAGCTTGGTCTGTTCACAAAGTTGAGCAGAGCATAATTTTCTCAGGACTGCAAACTATCAGATTTGGTCCCTTAGGTTTAAAGCGTTTACATGGCTTGTAAAAAACTCACATGTGTCCACAGCTGTATGTGTTTTAGCGTGAGCCACCAAGAATTGCTACAGCCATGATGGGAACTTCACAAGCAAACTCTGGAATTTCATAGGCATCCACTTAAAGGCATTGTACATGGTACCTTTCAGTCCTACCTCCTGTAGGAACAACTGCATTTTACCTCCTCAAAAAATGGTTGAAGTTGTTTCCCAAGTATTGGGTGATTTTCTGCTTATGTCATCAACTGCTGATATCAGTATTGACAAGGATAAGCACTGGCATAAGGAGTGTGCCTCTGATAAAACACTCCTAATTTACATGCTAAAGTGTCTCTCTCTCATTCTAGTTCTTTGCCCTAGTGGTGCCATATTAGGTACCTGAGAGTTTAAGATGTTCAACTTGTAAGCCTTCAGCTTTTCCCTAAAACTGGTTTGAAAACAAGTTGCAAATACAACACCTGGGAGAGGTAATCCAGAAGCCTAAAGTATTCAGTAGTTCAAGTTCCTTTCTTTAATGCTGTCTTTTTAGCTATAAAAAAGATTCTAAAGCTGGAGCAAAATGACTCAGATCATTTAAGGACCAACACAAGAGCCAGTTCCAGCTTTCAGCATCCTAGGAGAAGACCCGCACACACCATTGCCTCTACACCCTGCTGCAGATTCTCCTTTGCCTTTAATTCCCAGCCATCCACTACATCCAAAATGCCTTCTTTGTAATTCCTTTCTAGTCTGGGACTCAAAGAATGCCTATGTATCTTGTCTCACAGTTTTATTACTGCAGTAAGTTGTTAGAGTTGCTTATGATTTATAAGCGAGAAAGAGGATAATAACATCCTTCATTTGCTGGATTGATACAGCCATCACTTTTTATATGAATGGTTTATACACATATACAAATAAATGTAAAATATGATTACATGCAGATATATTTAATCACACACAAGCGTACCACTAGCTAAGCCCATTAAGCGGCTATGTATGGCGATACCTCCTTTGTATATACAGTCACTCACACATATGTGTGCATAATTGCAAATGTGTCTCCTTTTTTGGAAGTCTGGGTGTAGTCTTGTATGTCCTTACACACGGACGTCTGTTTACTCAGAGCTTCAAAATGCTTAAACTGGAATGCATTGTTGTGTGTGTAATATATGTAATACAGAGCTGTGCTTATGTACTTAAACACATCATTCCCATGCATATACACACACGGGCACATGCATATATGCATATACATTAACAACAGCTGAAATACTGTATAGACATAAGAAGAACAGATAAGCATGAGCCACAGAGAGCTTGATATTGGAATGCTAGTGCATTTTCTCCCAGGACAGCTTAGTACAACATGGCAAATCGTTGGCGTACGAGCAGTCACAGCCAGTTGTGTGCTAGGCAGGGCAGCCAAATCCAGATTTCTGGAAATAGAAGGACAGACAGAGTTACAGGGCTTGGAGCATTTCCTTCTTCCTTTCCTCCTCCTCACAGAGACTGATCACATGCACTCAGGTTGAAGCATTGTGCTCTGTCCTGAATTTCAACTTCTAGTGTCTTTCAATCTCTGCTGTACTGTGCTCTTACATCATCTTGTGCCATTTCTGTACAATTTGCCTCCTGGTCTCTTGGTTACAAAGGAGCTGAACTGCATGAGCTTTTGTAGGTCACACCCTTCAGGCAGGAACACCTCTGAGCTTGTCCTTGCTGCCCTGTGAATAGCCCTGTGGTGCAGAGCTCCTGTCCAGCCACCCCAGTTCTGATGCATCCCACCAGCCGACTGCAGGCAACTGCGTCCATTACTTCATTTCAAATGCCAGACATCTTTGCTTAACAGCCTTCTTGAAGCTCTGCATTTCTGCCACAAGAACAGCACATGTGCCCTCTCGCATCAGTTTCCTGAGCAGAGGGAAATTCTTTTTTGTCTCCACAGTAGGACCAGGTTATGGCTCCTCATGGCTTAACAAAATTTGCTTTATAGCTCTGTCTTCAGCCTTAGTAGCTGGGTAGAACTGGCAATGTTGTCCACCTTGCTATACCTATTTTAATTTCAGAGTGGTTTTCTGCTTCCTTCTGCAGAAAATTGTTGACTTTGTCTTTTTCTATGTGAATATGCAATGGAAACATTCATTGGCTTGGAAAACTTGAGTCAGCATTCACTGCTCAGAAAACTGCATTATTCTAGCTAATATGAAATGCGGGAGGAACTAATGAAAGGTTTGTAAGAAAACTCTCATGAAGAACTCACACTTTCCTTGGTTTTCGGAAGTACGAGAGTTCATAGACTCCTTTCTGGCTCACTGCCCCACATCTTCTGCAGAGGCTATGTTCTTTGTAGATAGAAGAGCACAATAAAATCCCTTCTCCTCTCTGCTCACATCAACTGGCAAGGGAAGAACCATGTTTCTCTTACTGCTCTCTCTATCCTTGATTTTCCCCCCAATACTGTAGGAGTTGTAGGACTGTCTACTACTCTCTAGCTTTCCCCAAACCTCTAGCTAACGCATTGTGCCTCTCAGATCCCAATTTGCTGCCTCCACAAAGCATAATATACCCTTAAATAATGTGTTCTTCTCCAGTGGTGCTGGGTTTTTTTTGTCGAGGAAGGGAAGTTTTGATGCTTTGCTCATCTCCCTCTCCCAAGCAGGCTATGAGGAATGACAGATGCCTGGCCCCTCTTCCCAACGTCGTCCATCTGGAGACCGACGTAGTGTCTCCTTTTCTGCTACTTGTCCAGTGGCCACCATGGGTTATTGATTTGCTCACATCCTTGTCATGCTTTCCTTCTTCTTTAGTCATAGCCTCTGCTGCTCCCCTGGAGCTGGTCCCACACCTCCCAGTCTCCCCTTCAGGCTACCTGCTGACGAGGGTCTGCTTTTGGACACGGACTGCGGCTGTGAGGCAGTGGGCTTCTCTGGCAGCAAAGCCGTGGTGGGACAGTGCCAGCACTGCTGAGACTGCAGCCTGGACAGCACGGGACCAAGCCTGCTTGATTTGGCAAAGAGGCAGGATCTTAGCCCCATCACTACCCCTTTTTCATCGTTTTCCTGACGTTGGCTCCTAATCTTAACTTCATTTACCAGATTAATCTCACCACAAGGAGCACGAGTTGCTCCGATGGATACTGAGGAGAGCACAGACAGCTCAGCTGCTTCTGTGCAAGGGGATTCAGTAGTGATAATCACAGCGATTCAACCCTGCCTTTTTGTTCTATTTTAATATCTTATTTTTAAAAAAAAACAAAGTTTCAGTTTCTTCACTTACTAATAATATTTCCTCATTTTCATCTGTGAGGGTGGAAATTGAGTATTTCAAGGCGTTTTTGCTAACCCTCTGCTGGGATTTGCTGACTCAGCAACAGGAATTCCACACACAGGGAAAATTTTGTATTGCAGTGTCTGTCACGCCTCTGAGTGATAACCATCCCTTGTCACATTTGAAACATGACTTGGTTGCCTTTTTATATCTGATGCATTTAGGAAAAGTCTAAGTATTTCTGCAGTGTATGTTTTGTGAATTGTGCCTGATCTTAAATGGGAATGGTATTTTTGTCTGCGTTAAATACAGATTTCTCAAAATAAAACTGTCAAGGCTGTGTTTTATGGTGGATTTTGTTTTCCTTAAGCAGTATCTATGTAGATTTTTTTTTTCTTAAGTTTCTGTAGTAGTTAAAAGAATCCAGACTCCCTGAAAATTGATGCATCCTCAAGGACTAGTAGGTTTCCATTTCTGGCATGTGCATCAAGATGAATAACTGTTCTCTAGCAGTTTGTATGGACTCAGGCTAAGTAGACCTCAACCTTTATCCCAACAGGAATTCCCAGACAAGAAAATTCTGACTTCGTTTATGGTTTATAGGAAGTAACTTAAAACATGACAAAAGAAAGCATTCCGTTTTCTTCACAAGCAATCACATGGGATTTGTGTGCTGCTTGAATTCGCCTTTGAGTCGATAGGTCAAATATTAAAAAGCATTATACTGTCCCAAAAAGTCCTCTTAAAGCTTCTAATGCTTTCCCAGTGCTGATAATTTACTACTGTTAATAGCTACAGTCTTTTTTTCCAGTGCAAGTGTAGACAGTTAAATGCTAAGGCTTTGAATTTTACATGAAGATATCTGAGTTTTCTGACTTAGCCCCAACCTAGAGAAGCTTCTGAAGAGAAATGCATAAGCTCCTATTGATCTACAGATAGATGCAATATTGATAATATTAACCCCGTGTGCATAGTAACATTTCAAATCTATGTTGTCTTCATTTTGCTGGAACCTTTGAAAGGAAATATTAAAGGCAAACAATAAATGCATGATAATTGTCAGAAGAGATGCATCCACTTGGATTTTTGCATTTTTGTTAATCTGAATATAGTTCTGAAAATATTTTCCAAGTACAGACCCTGATACTCCCAAGTGAGACCAATGAAAAGTTTGCTGTAGAATTCAGTTAGAGAAGGATCAGGCCATGACGGAGCAAAAACTCTGTACCTTAGGGAGAACAGCTGATAGAAATAGTGGAGAGAAAGTCCTATAGTCATCCTGGCCAAGTACTGGCTACACATGCATGAGAACATCTGTAACTTGTGCCTCTGCTGCTTCATTAGGACATCCTGTGGCCACTGGAAGACCAGACAGCAAAGCCCTGCCTTTTGCCCCGCTCCCATCAGTTAGGAAGTCCCCTTGCTTCCTTTTCTGAGCTTGAGGAGCAACATGCAACCTCCAGTCAAACACCTGGCACAGTCTCCACAAAGTTCATAAGAGGGGTTAATCCATAGGTTGATCTAAATGCTTTAACTCTACAGTTTGAGGAACCCAAGTTTGTCCTCTGCAATGCCAGATTCTGTCTGCACTGAGCAAGTGATATTATTGTATCCTGAGATAGATTAGAGAGAAGACTATTTGTTTCCACTACCATTTGTAATCCTTTTTGTCCAGTGTTACTTTCATGAGAACAGAGACATGTAGCACAGCCCAGTCAGCTCCAGAAGTCACCAGACCATGGCTTGAGAGTTGCCACCTTGACAAAAGTAGACTAAAAAAGCAAAATCTAGAAATTCTGTAATAAGATTAACCATTTACTCTAGAATCTCTATTGCTTTGTACACAAATCCAGATTTTCAGGATCTGTTGTGACAACTTTCCAGATTTCAGCTTATGCAAATAAGAACTGTAGAATTCCTGAAAGAGTTTTATATTGTCTGAGTTCCTTCTTGGAACTCTTTGTGTTATGTTGGGTGTTTGGGAGTATTATGATTTTAAGTAGAGCAACAATAATTGTAATTTTCTTTTTCAGATATTATTACAGTTGGGCATTTTTGCACTGAACATATTAGAAAAATTGCATTTCAACTAATTAGTGTCACTGGCACTGCAGACCTTTTTTAAAGAACTGAAGTAAGCAGTGCTACTAAAGACTTACTATCTGTGTATGTTATGTTTTTCAAAATACCAAATAATCACCAGAATCCATGATAATGGGATGGCTTTTTCTGCATATTTCTAAGATCTTTTTAAAGAGCACTTTAAATTAAGCTGTTAATTTAATTTTATTGATTTAGTGCATACAGCATTTTAGCTCAGATTAGTTTTCTTTCCTCCATTATTGATAATGGGAAGTTTATAGTGTGGCCTGATTTCATGCTGTCCTCTGTAAAGCAAAAAATCTCTTATGTGACCTCTTCTTTCTCTGTTTGCGTAAGTACATACATGCACACATGCAAATGCACCTTGCTGTGTGACAGCATAATGCAAAACACAATTCGGTGAGAATACAAATAGTAGGAGTTAAATTGCAAGATTCATTGACTCTGTGCAGAGACAAAGGACTTGACTCCTGCCTAAATATCAGTAAGAAAATCCTGGAAAATATACATCAACCAGCATGTTGTTAACCCCGTATAGCATAAAGCAAATAAACATACCCAATACAATATTGTCTAATGTGCAATAGGACACTGTGTCTTAAGTTCACTGTGACACAGTCGGTAACAGATCAAAACAAATAGGTACGGTGTTCAACTTAGGTTACAGCCTATCTGGCAAATCAGCCTTTTGATTCCAGAGGTCATCAATGAGTTTCTAATTTAAGGTTCATGTCTAGAAGACTATGTAGCATTTTCAGAAATTGTTATAGACAACTTTCAGATAGAATGAGGCAATTAATTGATTCTTACTTAACAGAAAGATAAATAGCAAAGCTGTTCTTAAAACAGCGTGGAAGATAATATGGAAGCAAATTAACACCTTCAAAGCCGGAGTGACACAATGATTTTTGCAGAGGTGGAGCTGCCATTTTGGCTGCAGTGCACTTTGCAATTTGGAAACTGTGGAAGTTTGTTTCTAGGAAAACTGAGGAGTTCTAAACATCTCACCTCATAATGGCAGAAGTATGAAAAATAGGGGTTTTTAGCAGTCTGTGATAGTTCTGGTTATGATTGTATTTTGTGGAAATAAAAGGAGGTACCATGTGTCTTACACAATGCTCTGAAGGCAGCGACCACAGCAACTGAAGTCCATATTTGTCACACAAGATGAAGGGCAAATCAAATCACCATTGGCAGAAATGCATGATGGAAGGTTTTGCAGCAGCTCTGCACTGGACAGACCAATAACAATTCAGTTCCAGCAATATTTAGCTTTAGCAAATGCTGTACTGTCCATGAACAAACTCAATTAAAAGAAAGCTGAGTCCAGCTTACACAGCACAGCACAGTACTCCGATAGTTTACACAGTGAGAAGAAATCCTGGGCATATATAAACTGTGAACTCTTTTTAAAGTTCATGGTTTTAATTAAAACAGTACTTATAAATAATACTCCACTGTGGAGCTGCTACACATATTTGTGACAAATAATTTCCTACAGTACTTCTGTTCTTCTTCTCTTCCTAGGTCATGGCTTTTAGGAATTTGCTTGTTTGCAGTTTTTTGACAAAATTTGGTAGAGCAGAGTTTAGCCTATGCCTTGTTTAAGAAGTAACTGCAAAGAGTGTTTCAGTGATGGCACAGTAAGGCTGGGTGCCTGACTCACATCTCTTTTTTCTGATTAGATGATCCCAGGCAAAGGATTTTCTCATGGCAGGAGTTCTTCTTTTGGGTCATTATAAAGCTCAGAAGGACTTAAATTTACTTATGCAAATAACAATAAAACACTTTTGAAAATAATTGGGAAAATGCCTTTCTTCAGAATAGCACTTATGTGTGTTTTCTGTGTTCATATGCAGCACCACTGTGTCTTTTCAGAAATTGTCCTTGTCATTAACAGGCTTTTGACATGACTTGTTGACAATCAAGCTTATACAGAAAATGCCTGCTGCAGGTCTAGTTTTAGCTACATTTATGTTTGATGGATTGAGCTTAATTATTGCTGTACAATAATTGCATAGTTATGCTAAGGCTGAATCTCTTGCAGCACTGTGGAAAAACCATGTTGCTAATAAATTTTGAACCATCTTACTGTAACAGTCGGGTACGGTTGGGTACGGAAGAAAGATAATCTATGAAACATAGAGTTGGCACTCTGTCTAAAAAGGCACAGTGACTACTGTGAAGTAGACATATCAAGGTGAAAGAGAGATTTAACATCCTGAGATGTTAAATCTTTACGTATTGGAGCCTTTGGAAGGCTATCAAAAAAGACAGAGATTCTTTTGAAGGTATCTAAGACAAAATAAGCTTTCTGAATACCCCAATGTCCTCCGCTCTTCAGTTCTTTCCCTGTGAAACCTTCAGTGTTTAGACACAGGCTTGGTTGAGGAGATAGCTAGCGCTTCCAGCAGTGCCTGCTGCAAAGAGCTCTGGCACGACTCTTGACAAGGCGGCCGGCATCACTTTTACCAGTTTCCTTCTGCTGTACCTGTTGGATTATCAGTCCTTAGTGTACTAATAAAATCCATGTAAAGTTCAGGCTTTCTGTACAGTCGTGTAAGCCTTTTGGTGTGCTGCTCAACAAGAGAGTGAAACCAGCCAGGGATCAATAGTTAACTGGCCATTGATTTAGCTGTCTACACTGTTAAAACTGTGCCCACACAAAGGGAAGCAAATAAGCCGGTAAAAAGTCCAAGGCAACCCTGGCAGCTGCACTTGATTCATTCTCTTCACCTCATGTTACTGCAGTGATGGCTCAAAATATGTCATTAACAATTCTGAAAGGCTGTGTGATCTGGACCATTGCTATAGCAAGTGTTTCATGTGGGTTTCTGTTTGTTTGTTCCTTCTTTTTATAAAAGAAACTGTAATGTGGAAAATCATTGAAAGCAGAGCTACTATCACTTAATTCAAATTAGTGTATCTTCATTGATTCAAAAGGCACCGCATGGATGTATGCAGGCAAGATCCCAGTCCCCAGCCACTGCACAAAACCCTTCCCTCCTGCCACCCCTGAGAAGGAGGAAAAGGGGTTTCTGCCATCGTTTCTTTGATACCAGGAGGTGGTGGAGTTTGGGGTGACTTTTAATTTTCATGCCACCAGCCCGTATTCATCCTACCTGTGATAACTGCATTAGGAGCATCCTGCCATGCTTGGATAGGTCAGTGAAGAGAGAACCTCTCCAAATGTTACTTGCAGACATCAGGTATTAGATCTGAAGATAAAGACCTGAATTATATATTCAGTAGCTTACTCTGTCTGAAAACCAGGCATCTTTTACATCTGTGCAAAAATATGCCATGTTAATGTGAAAAAGCATCAGGGATAAATGGAGAAACAATAGAAAATTGGGGAAAAAATCTTTTAATTCAGATATTTGGTGTGTGAATCCAATCAAATGCATATCCAATCAGCTTTCAAATGAATGTCTATTTCAGATGTCCTGGAAAGTTCTCATGATCTGCAGTACTAAAAAAGTAAATATTAAATAATAAAACAACAAGAAGAGATATTGAATGTGAATATGCTGAGAGAAAGTATTACATGCTTCCTCTAAATTTCATTTAAACTCAGTGACTTGTATAGAATCCAGTTTAGAAATAATCTAATAAACCAAAGATGAGACTGATGCTACCGTACAACTTTCAAAATACTGAGCAACACTGGAAAATTTATGAAATGGCATATAAATGTTTCCATATAAATGATCTGGTTTCATATAAATGGTTCCACATAAATGGCTTTTTCCATAAAAAGCATAACTATTTTTATATTGAGGGGAGACAGAAGTTCAACCCAGATCTTTAAGAAGAAAAGAAGTTACATACATAGCCTGAAGATCTGGGCAGTGGCCATTAGGCAGAGATGAACTAGTTTGGGGAAAATACTAATTCAGGGTGATTTGAACCTGGGTCTAAAACTTTCAGAAAAACAGGAGCATGCTCCTAAAGGTGAGCTGTAATGTTGACCTGTGTCGACGTTAATATGATGAAGTCTCAATTTATTAAAGACAAGAAAAGCATATGATCTATTAATATAAATATTGATTATATTGTCAAAAGGAGGAGTTCAGAATCTCATATTGATCCACTCACAAAGTTATATTCTCAGAATAAGTTTGGAGGAGGGAAAAAGGAATTGTTTGAACTAATAATCAGTGCTTCGCTTCCTAGAGCAAGCTGCTCTAAAGAGAAATCATTAAGGTTGAATAAAAAGACTTAGTACATAGGGTTCCCAGATAAACCAAACACACTCGGTTTCCAGCCCTACTGAGTTTACAGGAGGTTTGAGTTCCTTTTGGGGAAAAAAATAACATAGCCAAAAACTGCCCGCCCCTCCCTCCACATGTGTCTTTAAAGAATGCATTACTAAATGTACTACGTAAAGAGGCTCAGCCTCTTCTCGCACCAGCAGGAATTGTTCTTTCAGCTTTTCATGTGTTGCTTCCAAAGATTATCTCAAGATGGGAGGGAAAATCCCATCTGAGCATTGCCCTTTCTTTCAAAAGTGGCTGGGAGGGTCCAGCAAAGCAAACAGCAGACTCGGAGTTGCAGCACACCCTCTGCTGCTTTTTATCTGTTTCAGATGCTGTTGGTGTAGTGCGTTTCAAATCCTCTGCATTATAAATTTCTTTTGCCTCCTTGGCACAGGCCTTGAGAGCTGAGTGACTGGCCCAGTTCTTGCTAAAAGGCAGTGACAAAACTTCTGGCTGTTTCCCCGGTACAACTGCTCCTGACTGCTGAACTTCCACAGCAGGACGCCTGCTGCTGAATGCTGGAAATGCTCTGAGCTAATCGAAAACTTGGGTTTGACCTACTGTTAGTTTGCAGTATTCACAATTTAAACCTTCCTAGCTGTGGTTTTGACCAGTTTGGGAGTGCCTATCATGTACAGCCCCCAACCAGAATGGCCTAAGTACAACGTATGTGTGCAGCTAATGCCCCTGGAGCCCACAGGCCAGAGCAACTGAGGCATTTGGGCTACGATGCTGGTGAAACAGGCTGTGGTGGGATGGGAGCAAAGGGAGTTGCAAAAAGCCCTGCACTTGTCTGGAGAGGAGCTTCAATTGGCTTAATTTCTTTTTGTTGTTGTTGTTCTCGGCCCATTCCGTGGCACTCTGCGCACCCACGCAGACTGGCACATGCCAGGACCCCAGAATGAGCTCAGACTAGGGTGTGAGGCTGTGTCAGGATTTCAGAGGGCTGGGGCTGTCTGCATGAGTTCACCCTTGTTTCTCTGGGGCTGCGGGGCGAGCGCAGGCTGGACATGGAAAATGTGACCCTCCTTGGGCTGTCAAATGGGAGATCTTGGGTAAAATGAACTTCAGCGAGGACAGCCAGGAGCAGGCTTTTGACGGTGCCTTGAGACTGCGCCTGCAAGTTCACATGCCTTGAGCATGATGCTTTTGCAGCTGGCACACACAGCAGGCTCCACAGCTGCCTTCCCGCTCCCTCCGAGAAGCAGCAACTTGGCTTGGTCTTGTACCCATTAATTAGCCGTGTTTGGCACACGGGGTCTGGGAAGGGCAGAGGAGCCGTGCTGCCGCACTGCGGTGAGCCCTAGGCCGCCCCCTCCTCCTCTGAGCCCCCCGGGGCGGCAGCCGGCTGTGGTGGCCAGGCCTGGTCCCCCAGGGGCGGCCCTTCTCACGTGTGGGGGATTAATCCTCAGAGGCCGCTGTGCTTTGGGAATATTGTGTGAACAGGTGTATCATTCCCCTGCGGTGTGAGTCAAGCCTGGTGTCTCTGCTGTGGTCTGGGG
>JANZLQ010000078.1:602700-617452 GCA_026212715.1 Elanus axillaris | reverse complement strand
GGGGGGGGGAGCAGAACAGGGACAGCAAAGCCCAGGCGACAACGGTGGGGCCTCTGCTTGGCCGGTGGCCCGAAGTCGGCAGCTGTGGGACATCCAAGGCATGGAGCTGTTGGAAGTGTTCATGGGGAGCGTGCGGCTTTCTGCTGCCCCACCCTGTCTGTTCCTGTCCAAAGAACTGGGGGCATAAGAGGAAAATGCAGTTCTGAAGTGACAGTTTCACATGAATGATTTTCAGCTCTCACTGATAGCTGGTCAGTCAGTCCAATTTGGGACTGGACGCAATAATAAATGGGATTTTAGCATCCCAAGGTAGGAGGCAGCATTTTTTGATGCCTGTGAAAAGCCATAGGAAGAATTAAATGACGCAAAGGGAGCCTGGGCCACACCGTGTGGGTCCAGACGCCACCATTGCCAGCAGTCCTGCAACCTTTGGGATGTGGTCCTTCCCTGAAGGCAGAAACCTGACTGTCAACGAGCTGGAATTATGAAAGGCTAGTAGTTCGTGGGCTGCTTGGACTTACCATTCTGGTTAGGCTCATCTTGTCAACAAATAGGCACATTTTGGACAGCAACATGCCTGCCTTTCACACTGAAAAGCTGGGCAGTTATGCTGGGCCAGGGAAGTGAGTATGTCCCACAGGAGCTTGGGGAATCTGGGATCAAAAAAGGCTTGGGCAAAACGAGGAGCATGTGTCAGCACCTCCATGGTGCAGAAGGGATCTCTGCACAACTGGAGAAGAACATGAGCAGCCCCAGTGCCAGAGGCGGAGCGGGGGGAGCCTGAGAAACAGGGGCTTTGAGGGGAGGTAGCCGTGGGGTCTGGCTGTGCAGCGGCCTCAGCACCGCTCCTGTAAAGCCTGCTCAGCTCCAGGCTTCGTCACTGGGAAGGCATTTTGACTTGGTTCAGTTTGTGGTGTGAGATATGGCATCCGTGGGGTGATACTTCTCTGTAAAGGAAAGGGGTATTTCTCTATATGTTATATTTGTATAGTAAGGAAAAATAATGTGGAATTTTTTTCCTTTCTTAGAAAACGCTGTTGTGTTGTGGAGGTAGTGTGAGCGGCCTCATCTGTCTCTCTCTGCTTGCAGCTCTTGTTTATCATGTTGATAAAAGATAGGCTTGGTAAATCCTTGTGAGAGAGTGACTGTGGCCTGCTAGTCTTTAATTCATCCTCAGAGTGTAGCTAAACTTTCCACGGATATTTAAAACAACGGCATTTAATCTCCAACACAGTTAAAAGGCTTATGTGTTCCTTCTGCAGAAGTGAGACACATTGGCAGAGGTTCTTATTTATTTTATTTGTTTGCCCCAGCTTGAAAACTAAGTAGGCAAAAGGAAAGTTCCCATTTTAATATTCTGAGGGACTGAATCGCTTCAGTGAAAGCAAAGGCTGTTGTGCAGTTACTGATGCATAACTCTGCTTTTTTTCATATTAGTCTGTGCTTTGGCTATGGGGATCTCATCTACATATTTTTACTAAATATTGATAAGGGACATCAGTCCCTGAGCACTGATTTGTTGATTAATCAAAGTCCTTAACCAATCAATGGGTAGAAGTTTGCATAACAATGTGACTGTTTATGAAAAACTGTGCCTACTGGAATTGCAAACCTTTCTACTTTGATTTGCTTCTATAATGCCTCTGCTTTAACTGCCTCCATTGCTCACATTTTCAAAGTACTTAGTAACAATGAAGATGCTTCCTAACTCCTATATCTTTCATTTTTTTCTGTGGCCTGTGTGTGGGGAAAAAAAAGTATGAAGTAATAAAACTTAAATAGTTTGCACACAGAGAAGGACAAAAATGTGGGGAAAAAAATAAAGGAAAATTAAAACATTTGGGGGTTTTGTTTGTTTGTTTTTCCCAAAGCTAAAAGTGTGATCTTAAGCTCATATTCCTCTCTTTTCTTGCCTACCTTCCCTCCAGGACTGTGTGCATGATTTTCCTCACATTGTTGATACTGTACCAGTTCTGACCCTTCACTAATACCTTTTGGCTATTGGAGAGGAGCTGGTTTTTGGATCTGTGTGAATGTAAATTGAAGTGAAAGAAAGGAAGATGACTGCAGGGAAAGATGGCTGGAAAGGGAAGGAATGTTTTTCTAGATTTGTGGTTTATAACTTCAGTTCAATTTGCAGTAAGTTTGCTATTTGTGTGGTTTTCCTCTCCTCTGCCCCTTACTATAAGGCGTGGTAATAACTGGGTATGTTTTCATGGACAGCTGCTTGAATATGTGCCTACTTAGTTCTTTTATTGCCATTTTGTAAAATAGTGGGGAATTCAGCCTGCATGGTAATATGTCGTTTCATGGGGGTAATGGGTCTGGAGATGCAAAGCCAGAATGCAATGGGCATTAAGCAGTATGTCCAAAGGCAAGTGTTTGCAGCTTTTAGGTCAGAATCCAAACTATGCAGTAAAACAGTATTGCATGCCTCCTCGTTTTGGACCCTTTAGGGTAGCCATTTTCAGCTTTTCTTCTCATCCTGAAGGGCTAAAATTTCCCTTGAGCCTGGGGTAAGAGAAGCTGAAAACTTCCCTTGGCTTCTGATTCTGGATTTAGCTATGCTAGTCTTTGCTTAGTCATTCTTGTCCCTGCAAAGATGGGGTGTGTGAATCACAGCTTGAGACGATTTCTGCTTCCATTTTTGAGGCCTTGAATGGGCAAGGCAGTGATGAAACAGACATCTTGGTTTTGTCCTGCCTTCATACATCTTCTAGAAATAGGACATGTGATTCTTTGTGTTTGACAAGACACATCTGCACTGATTTTAATGGGGTGTAATTTGAAACTAGTTTAGTTAAACCAGGGCAGATGGCTGCAGTATTGTATGTAATTTCTTCAGTGTAAGGTTGTGATGCTGCTGCAAGATTATTAGTCTGGTTTTAGGACACCTCATAGCAAAAAAGGGTAACACTGTTGTCATATAGATCTTAGTGTTGAACAAGTACAAATTAATTCTGTCCATAAAAATGGGTAATGAAAACCAATCAAAAAAACCCTCAGAAGACTTTGTCAGGGAAGGTATTGTCTGGCTTACTGCACAGCATAAAGATTGTATCTTATGCTTTTGGTTTTTAAGCATTAGCTAAAAATATGTAGTCATGCCTGATCCCAATCAGGCTTGTACTGACAGGTGATCAGATATTATGTAAAGCTCGTATCAATGAAAATGGAACCAGAGGCATGAAAATTTGTGAGGGCTTAACTAAATTGATTTAATATAATCAGGACCTGGCTCTCTGTAGACAAGGTTTTTATTTGCTGCTTTAATACACTTATATTACATATGTCATCTATGCCTCTTTCATGTTTCTGTGCAGTAGTTCGGCAAGCAATAATAGAAGTTGGAATGGCTGCCAAAACAGAAAGTTTAGCCTAAAAATCCAAAATAGAATGAGAAAACTGCCTTCACAAAATTTGTTTTCTCAATTATTCATACTACAGGCTTTATTTTATAAGATATTTTAATTCAGTCTGAGAATAAACATGTGACCTGTCTCACCAGGACCTTAGACTGAACTGCAGAACTCCCTCCACCCAGTTAGGTCTTGTTGCACATTATCAACCAAGACATTTCTGATGGGGAGAAAAAGGGAAAAGATACTATGGAAAATGTTCTCTGTTTTCAACCAACCTTGCTCATGATGAACAGGTTGAATGGGAATTCTGCAGGCTGGAAAGCACATCTGCTTAAAACATGTGTTGAGTTTTCTTTCTTTCTTTATGTTAACAGTGAGCACATTTGTGGAAATCATGTTTTCTTCACAATCTGTTTGCTAAATTAGGACACAAACCCAAGAACACTTGTGCATGAGAGTAATTTTCTGTAAGTGAGTAGTGTCACTGAGTTCAGTAAGAGCAGTCACGCACAGAATTAAGCACATGCATGAGAGTTTGCAGAAATTTGGCAAATATGTTGTCATCGTGAACAGATTGCCCAGCTTTGCTTCTAATGCAGCTATAAATTCTTGGCTTGGTCCTATTTTGAGTAGCCCCCATTGTATGAGCCATAAGCTATTCTATCGTGCTAAGCCTAGCTGACGATATTTCTCTTTTTTTGTCATAGCAACAAGAGCAAGATCCCACAAATCTATACATCTCAAATTTACCCGTTTCCATGGATGAGCAGGAACTGGAGAACATGCTGAAACCCTTTGGACATGTCATTTCCACCAGAATATTAAGAGATGCTAATGGAGTCAGCAGAGGAGTCGGCTTTGCCAGGTAAAACCTTTACTCTTTTTTGATTCATGCACATTTTTTGGCTTTGGTCCTTTGCAAATGCTGACTATTCCATAACTCTGAAGCCTCATAGCTATGGAAAACGCAGAGCAGCACCTTTATCAGACTGTGTGTATGTTCTTTCAGCCAAGCTAAAGAATACCAGTGCAGATGGATGATTGTTTACATTGCTTTAAAAAATAGTTCATTGTATGTATGTATAGGTAAATAAAAATTGCTATGAATAGTGAGCTATCCATGCAGTATCAAGCTTGGATAATAATAATAATAATGTCCTACAGCCAAAAGCATACACTTGGTGAAGAGGCTGTTTAAAAGTTTAGCAAAGATTTTGCAACAGGAAAAAGTAAATTTAGCAGTTGGAAGAGCAAAGAGGAGCACTATAACTGAAGAGATGTGGCTTCCTTGAAAGCTGCAGGGAACTCAAGCCTGTGACAAGAGCTTAAGAAGAATTATTTGCATATAACAAGCCCTGTTGGAGTAGTCAGATATTTTAGACAGAATGGGCAACATATTATTACCATGTACTTCATTGTCAGTACAGATAGACAAGTTTCCATGTTTACTCCCAGGGAATATTTACATAGATTCTCTTCAGCTTGAAACATTCTTGAATCAAATAGGTTTTTTTCTAAAAGCCAAGGAATAGAGAGCTATATATAGAAAGGTACTGAAAAAGCAAGTAAGAAGAGAAAATTTGCAATTGTGCTGTAAATCTGTTCTCCGCTTCAGAAGAAAAGGAAAAAAAATCTCAAATCATTGTTTCTGCGGAATATTCATAACATTGTGCTTCATAGAGGAGGCAAAATGACTTAGTCATCTTGTGAATTTCTTTGAAATATAGCGTATCTTGGTATATCATGGCACTTCTGTTAGTGTCATAACACCACTGAGTGAAATGGGGTACTGTATGATAAAAAGGCGGCTTGCAAGATAAGTGACATTGTAGTGTTACCTTTGTCCTTGATGTGAAAGATCAATTTGCACGAAAATTGTTAAGATAATACCATCTGAATTCAAATGGAAAAAGGCAAAACATTTATGCCGAAAGATCACACGGTGTTCCTTACGCATTTTTTGCAGGTAATAACATGAATTTTTCTAGCTCACTAAATACAGATCAGTGTAAGTCATGGATAAACTTGCATTTAAAAAAAATTAGTTTGTTTGTGGAAATGTATTTAATTATGTAACATATCTCAAGAAACTTTTGGTGACCTAGCATGAAGGTTGTGTAATTCACCGTTCAAATGACAAAGCGGTAAAGCCTTTGCTCCATCAAAGTATGCAGCAGATTGTCCATTGACTTGAATGAGGCCAGAGTTAACCCAGGAATTTAGAACTGTAGCTGAATGCTGACTCTTGTCTTTGCAGAATTATCAATACAAGATTTAATTACATGACCACCTGACGTTCTTTTTGTAATAAACTGCTGTTTAGTATCTTTTTCCTGCACATCAGTCCAAATAGATTAATCTTTCACTTTGCTTGTAGTCATGAAGGTTTCGTTCTAGCGTACCTACAGTGTGAGCGCATGCCTAGTGGCTATAAATGCGGTACAGGTAGGGGATGGCAGCTGTATTTCAGCCCAGATAAGATTTCAGAAGTTCAAATCAGCAACCCGTGTGGTGATGCTGGCTATTATATCTTCTGACCTGGGGCCTTTTATCACAGCTCTTAACTGAGCCACAGAAGCACAGGAGTGAAAGTTAACTTTGCATATGCTAAAGTGATGCAGCATCCAGCAATTTTGAAATTTGATTTTTCAAAGTTATTAATTAAGCACTATGATGATTAAAAATCACTTTTTGATTCTGCCCAATTATGTGAATAGTCAATCTCAAAATAAGTATATTCAAAAAGCAATCGGAACTAAAGACTTAACGGTAGACAGCTATTGTCAGATTTTTCTCCTAAATGGGTATGATTAGCAGTTTTATAGTACTGCAGGTGGCTACTTAATCATTTATAACCTGGGTAACTTCAAATGTTCTTGGATCAAAATTATCTGAGTAATGTCTGGCCACATTAGAGTTCAGCCTCCTTTAAAGTATGCACGTACAAAGCTAGGTCTCTTTTTTAAGCTGTGAAAGTATTTCCTCTCTTTTTGCATCCCTCAGAAGCAACGGAACAGATTTTCCTGAAACTTTCCAGAGCATTTCACTGTGGCTCGAACCCAACTGTGCCTAGGTATGCCCCAAGGGAGGTTTCGGGGAGGAGAGTTGTGAGCAAGGGGCCGGAGAAGGGAAGCTTTAGATTCCAACTGTGGTTCCGCAGAAGTCCATCCAGTTGAAAGGGAATTGCCATAACCTCTAGACACCGGACTCTGCCTTGCCCCTGGCCCGTGCTTTGTATTTCAAAGCCATGCTACCTGGCTCCAGGCTCTCGGTGGGAGCTGGCATTCTGCAGGGCTCATGTTGCTCTTGTCCTTTGGCAGTGTGGGTTTCTGCTGACACCGGCAAGCAGAAGCTGGGACTAAACACAGCCTATTGTATAGCAGAGAGAGAAGTAAATTAGGAGGAGGAAGGGAAAGAAATACTTACTAGAAGTAAGGAACTGGAAAAAGGAAGCGTTGCAGATGAGAAGCTTTAAGATTGCTGTCGAAAGAGGGAATGACGCAGTGTTGTCCTCACACAGGATTTCATCACAAGACTTAAAATTGTAGGTGTTTCTCTTAAATCCCTGTGGCTGGGAGTCATCTGATGCCTTCAGCATCTGATCTTTCATTTAAAAAGTGTAAGTGGATTCCTCAGAGCTTAGAATAAAAGTATAGTCCTTCATCGTCAAAAAAACCCAACAAAACAAACCAAACAAACAAACACGCACACCCCCAAAACCCCCAAAACAAAACAAAGGAAAAAAAAGCCACAGGCACTGGATTTGAAGACTTCTTTTGAGATATAATTTTAAAACTGATCTCTTACCATTTGAGTTTTGCAAACAGGATATTAGCAGTGTTGGTGGTGGTGTGAATAAAAAGGGGATCAAACATAGTGAGTAAGTGAGAAGGTCTTTGAGGGAGGCTGGAATTGCTGGATAGAAGGTACTGAGAGCGTGGTTGGAAATATTTAACTTTATTCTGAAGATGTGTTGTCACTTATAAAGAGTGTATGTGCTGGAAGACCTGGCTTTCCACAGGCCCATAAAGGGTGAGTTCCAGATGTTAAGGTGGGAGAAGATAAAGAAATAACACAGTCACAGTGGAGCCAAAGCAGTGGTGCTCTTTTGCGAAATGAAAGGGAGAATATTTAGAGGGAGATTTCTGAGGATCAGTGATGATGCTACTTTGGAGGCAGAGAAGTGTCAGCAGCACCAGGGGATAAAGAACATTCAGGCAGTTTAAGGATGCATTTGTGAAGAGGGGAAGTGCTTTGTTCTTCCTTATTCAAGGGTTTAATTGAAGGCAGTTGAAAGGGTGCTATAAATTTAGCTTGAACAAATCCATCACTGGGATGGTAGCGCAGGCTTAGATATTATGAGGATCGTTCCTACTTTTAGTCAGAAGAATGATCTGTCATATCCTACATCATACCCAGGAAATTGCCTTATAACTGGGTATCTCAGATGAAACTGGAAATCACAAACATGCCCCAAAGACTTTGTGTGATACCTTTAAAATATTCTAACGCCTGTGGTGATAAATTTCCATTGAAAGGCCGCCCTGGAAGGGGCTCGCAGCACCACCGCAGGGTGCTGGGGAGGTCTGTGGGAGAATGGATCTCTGTGATCCTCACATTTCCATCTGGCATTGCAGCCTGGAGCAAATTTTGGAAGACTCAGTACATCCCTAAGAAAATTGCCAGGCATGGAGCTGCACTTTCAGGGAGAAGCAAACTCCAGAGAGGGACAGGTGGGGCAGGATTCTAAGACAAATAGTAGTGGGACTCCATAACATGAAAATGGATATGAAGCCCTTGAAGGTGAAGAGGGAGGAACAAGGAAAATTAGGAGCCATCAGATAATTTGACTGAGCAATTGTCATAATCCAAGCCCAGGGTACTATAAGTTTAATTGAAGAACTCCTTGGGACATGGAAAAGGGGGCAAGGAGGCATTGGGATATACCTTGGGGAGGGACTTACTGATACCACTGTATGAGTGAAATAAAAATTGCATGTTATAACCCCACAGTGAAATACCATTCAAATATTATTTAAGTAGAGATAGTATTAACAATACCATACACACATGTACCACACTCAACTGAACAGCAGAGAAAGCATTTTATAGGTCCTTTTAAATGATAAAGTGCAAAGAAAGAGTTAGAAACCACTAACTTTTTTATTTTGTTTGCTGTCTTGTAACTTAAAACGACCTTGCAAGATTCACCCCCCGAGCGACATTTTACAACGAAGTCATAAGCCTCTGAAAACAGAAATTTATGATGGAAATGCTGACAGTCAGACAGTCAAGTATTGCACTGCTGGCGGGCACCAGTATAATGCTTAACCTGAGACCGTGAAGACAGTAGCATAAATCAGCCTGGGTCTAGGTGGAAATGACTGTGTGTTCATACTATTCTTTTTCCAGTAACATGAGAAAATTTGGTGAAGGCAAACTGTCATAAAAGAATGTTATGATGCTGTTCCCAGCAAATGACCAAAGTCAAGAAATTCTCAATTAGCCGTCTCCATCATCTCAGAGCAAAAGGAAATATCAAGGAGGTGCTTCCATCCCTTTGTGACAGAGCTGAGGGGTCGGTAGCGAGACATTTACCCTCTTTTTTTGTTGGGAGTTTGGGCTTCATCCTTGTCTTTTCCCTACTTTTTTCTTCTGGTAGAGCTTCCAATGGGATGCTTTTCTGTGCCTGCATATGTTTTTATTAAACTTATCTCCTACTTGTCTGCATTTTATATGTCTTAAATTTAGTCTTTGGAAACAGTATTCAACTCAGCAACTGAAAGGGAGCAACAGAAAATGGGAAAAAAGATTTTGAGCCTCCACAGGATCATTATTCTATTTATAGAAGTTTTGCATGAATTTCGGTAGAAATGGGTGTGCTCCAGTTTCCATTGAAGCAAAACAAGAGAGCCAAGCCTTTAGTTTGTATGTTCTTTCCTCAAAGGAAGCTGTGCATCTTTCAGGGTTTTTCAGGATAACATAGGTATCATTTAGTCATATTGGTTTTCTTCTGAAATAAAGAGGTTTCTCTATGGACAGCACTGTAGCTCTGCGCAGAGATACTCAGGCAGCACAAAACGGTCATCTTGGCATGACGGGTCATGCTGCGAGATACAACATGGACCATATTCCCAGAGAAGAGAAGCCTATCCCGTCCCCACTGGAGAGGTTTCTGCAGATTTTGTATATTCATCTGAGATAGTATATAATTTCTTGTTCATGCAAACAGGACTGAACATGAAGAATATACAGGCAAGACATTTTGGGAGAAGATATAATTTATCAGTGATGAGGAGAACTTGTCAAAATTAGTATCTCTTCCTAGGCTGTGAATGACTAAGGGAACAGTTTTTTTCCAGCATTGGGTTCAAACCAAAAAGCACAAACATCCTGAAGCAATATCTTACCAGCTGAAAAGTTGGGGACATAAGATACCTAAGTCAGTTACAGGAGAGAAAAAAATCACAGGTTGCAGCCATATCAGGGTCTTAGAATTCCTGGAATTAAATTAGCAAAATAAATTAAAGAAATTACTGAACACCTTGCCATGGAAGGATGAAGAGTAGAACATAAGGAGCTGCTAAGAGACCTCATACTAATCAAACCTACCTTGTAGCTTTAGCGTATTTAAGACCTGAAGATCATTTTCCCTGACCTCTTTTATATCACAGGCAGTTGAAGTACTCCCAGTTACCTAATATTGAGATAATACTTGTCTTTTACTAAAATACAACTTTCAGAAGTGATTTGAAGACATCAGGCAGAAAAAAAAAAAGCCACCTCTTTTCTCTCTAATGTGTGCCAGTGGATCATCTTCCTTGCAGTTAAATGTTTCTGCCTAATTTCTCTTACAAATTTATCTGGTTCTTGTCACAACTTTCTCAGCAAGATTAAAGAACTACTTAGTACCTAGTTTATTCTCCTGCAAAGGTACTTATGCACTGCTATCAGACTGCCCCTGTAGACATCTTTTTGATATGCTAAAGAAATTGAGTTCTTCGGTGTGTATTCTAACTATGTTCTTTGGACCTCTCAAAAGTATAATATTGCTACTACCTACCGACTTCCATCTTTGCAAAGTGCCTTATATAGTAGAGAAACATCACCCCTCAAGATTTATTATTCCTTATAAATATAAGAAAGCAACAATATTCATGTGCTGATCATAACATAAATGTGGTAGTAACAATTTAATCTTTAAATATTTACTCTGAATATAAAAAAATAGAGTCCTGATTCTCATTTACATTATTATTATTAAATAAAGTGACTACAGGATATATGTAAACCAAACCCATGTTTTACCCCTACCTGGTAATTACACCATACTGAATATTTCTCATGTAATAATTATGTAATCATAATGTTATTCCTTATATATAAATTTTATTAAGTTGTTTCTTGACACTGCATCAATCTTTATAATAAGCATCTGTAAGAGCTTTAGTTTTAAAAAAAATTAATTTACCTTTTATTTTTTTTATGGTAAAGGTTCCCTATTACTTATAACAACACATAATGACTACTTTGGAGCCACTATGGTCTGTAGAGAGAGTAATACATATTTTTTAAATTACCTGAACTAAATATTTAATAGTAAGACATGAACAGCAAATTACTTAGATCTGATACTTGCTTAAGCACCCCCAAATTTTGTTCTTTTACTAAGCATATCAGAATATCTTAGATTTGCAAACTACGTCTGGAAAAAAATCATAAAAACAGTCTTCCTTTTCAGATTTTTTTAAATTCAGTTCCTTTCTAATTGGATAGAATATAGACAGTCTAGTTACTCATACTGTATTTGGGAACTTTACAACTCAGTTTCCAGAACCTGGAGATATATAGACACAGATGAAAATAAATTCTCATAGTTTTGTTAGTTTCATTGTTTTAGATCATTATCTTTACCTTTAAAAATGTCATAAGAATCTGATAATTTTATTTTCTGCAGTGCATTTCCTGATTCAAAATAATACTCAGATGCATTATAGTTATCTCCAAATTGCATTTAAACAGGAATTGTTATCTAAGATCCTCTTAGGATCAGCACCGAAACTGCACTGTTGAAGGGAATTTGAAACTGATGCTTCATGAATGATCTGATCAGAAGCAAATTTCTATTACCATGTGAAGCTGATGTCCTCCCCTTTCCAGCAGGAGAGTTGAGTATCTGTATCTTTCAATAGAAGGTTTTGAAACATCTAAGATGTTTATCTTTTCTCCAGAATATTATAAGTTGCTGCATTTTTGTTCTATCAATTATAAAAAAAAACCCACACTGAAAAGATGGATTTAAGAGTGCTCTTCCCCCAAGTTTACCTGTGCTCCAATGACATTCTTTTGTAGAAGACCTGTCCCCTGGAGGCTAACTTTTAACATGTAACATTCCTGTTAATGATATTTTTATCAAATGCCAGTCCTAACCAGTGTTTTGAAACATTTCTATCTCAGAGTGAAGAATAAATTCATGACAAAAATCATATTTTGTCCATCTTCCCTGAGTTCCCAAACACATTCTGCAATAGAGGAGTCCCACAGCTTTTTGAAGAAAAAGTAGGTAGAATTTATTAGTGTGGACCTAAGAAAAGTATATTATTATTGGGTCTTTTTCCCAGGTATGGCTAGTCTTTATGGCTAAAACAAGGAAGAAGAGAAAGAGGAATGTCCGAATGGATGTGTGCAGATAGGCTCAGCTCATGGGTAGGCACCTGCCATAGACCTTGCCACCTAAGTGGTTGATGTCGATCAGGGTTTTAACCAAACTGAACCCAGGGTCTTGTGATGGCATGTATCAGATAATTTTAGTAATATATCTGGTTGCTCTGTGCCCCTCAATCTTCCCAGTCAGTCAGTGAGCTAATCATCCTGACAAACACAAATTGAAAGGGTTATTTCTAAAAAGCAGGTGTTGTGGACAAGTGTAAATGATAACTCATACTTCGGTGGCCCTGGGATGGATGCCGTCCCGATGAGTTAGGGGCTGCTGGGCCAGCCTCGGTGCGGCCAGGAGGAAGGCCCACCCCACAGGTACATGCTGCAGAAGGCGAGCGCGGGGCTCGGGTCGGCCGACAAGGGATGGATGGATGCCGTGTTACTCGGCGACAAATCTGAAGGGAACGTGTATAGGCGGCTTTGTCTATTGTGCCGCCTTTTCAAACTGAGTCGATAATGCCAGTGTTGGTTTCAAGCGAAGCGTGTGCCAGATTACAGATAGCTAGCAATGGCATTTGAGAGCCGTTAATTGTGAAACTTGAGGAGAAAATGTGCGCATTCCTTTTCAGAGTGCTATTCGAACGGTGGCCTTTTTATCCCAGAACACTGTGGGTTTCACTTTTATTCTCTTCCCACATAAAATGCATGAAGTGCACTGAGTCTCTTTCACTTGGCAGTTTATATATTGCATTCTTTGCAGGGACTGCTTTGGCTTGTTAAAATGTACCCCATGTATTAAAATGAAATTGTCACTGCTGTGTGATGCAACATAACATGGTTTGACACCAAGCGCCTGCAGCTACAGAAAACAGACTTTTATTGCATTTATTCTTTCAGAGACAAGAGTCTCTAAAGGCTCAGTGCAGACATTCACTTAGTTAAATCTGAATGAAGCCAAAGTGAACAATCTAAGTTGCTGTCTTTGTGCTTGTAGAAATGGCCCAGCCCACGTGATCTGCAGTGATACAACCTGGAAGGCAAATCTTTAATGATTCCCTCTGAAATAAACTGACAAATTACTTTGATTTGCTCGGAGAATTAATCAGGCAATCAGGATGATGATGTTGTTGTTATTATTATTTTTACTGTTGTTGTTGTTATTGCTATTATTGTTGATGTTATTTTTATTAGTGGTGATGGTGGTGGGGTGGCCTTTTGAACTCTGGCAAGCTTGTATGCTGGGAGACAAACTGCTCCTCTGTGCGGGCTGCATTTTCCCAAACCCATGTGACAGGAAAGGTGGTGGATAAATTCATTTTGAAAAGATCTAGATTGGTGAGAAGTAAGCAATATTTATGTCAGTGGAGTTATTTTGTGGAGCATACCTGGAGGTAAACACTGGTGTACTGAAGGAGCATTGAAGATGGTTTTTAAACACAATTTTTCTAAGAAAAACAAAAGCAGTACGACTTTTCTTTTTGCTTGCTTATTAGCTTTCCATTTCTCTCTTTCCTCTCTTTCCTCTCTTCAAAGTTTTTATACTCACACTGTAGCAAACTCAACTGTTCTCTGGACCAGTGTGCAGTCAATTTACAAGACTGAAAGAACGGTGAATTCCCAGATGGGGTATAACCGTGGTTTGGGATTTGACTAGTAGCTTTGTATTCTTTACAGTTCCCTCAATACTATATGTACCAGTTCGCTGTTAATGCTTTAACATCTCAATGCTGAAAGTTATCTTGAGGTCATAAGAGATCAAAGTAAGGCATTTCACCCACCAGCATCACATGTAAATCACTGTCTTCACCCAAAACTTGGCTTTATGTTGTAATAGGCATATATGCATTGGGTTTGGGTTTGCTATACAGTCTGTCTTTGCAGGTTATTTTTTAACATTGTAATCCTTAATTATTGTTGCTTAATCCTCTGCGTTCTTTCCCAAATCCTGTGTATTTTTTCCCTGTCATTTGAAGTTAGTTTGGGTGCACAAGGAATCTAGAAATACATCCTTTGCCTTTCCAAGCAGCACGTGAGAGCATAAAGAATGCCCTTGTTCAGGGTGATCCCTGGAGCCAAAGGGGGACTGCTCACTGCCACTGCTGCGGCTCGCACACAGCCGGGCACGCAGCTGCGGGCTTTGAGGGTGGCAGGTCCTCCTCGCAAGGCACACCGTACTGCAACGAGCTCAACCGCTTTCTCTGCAGAAATCAGCAAGAACAGCCCTGAAGATTTCTCTCAGCATCTGTGCTTGTCCTTTTTTTCTCCTTTTGCTTTTTGTTTTTGCTGACTGAGCACTTTCATAACAGTCTAGTAACATGTATTGCCTCTACCCCCATCCTACTCTCTTCTCTTTTCCAGAATGGAGTCTACAGAAAAATGTGAAGTAGTAATTCAACATTTTAATGGCAAATATCTGAAAACCCCACCTGGTCTACCAGGTAAGTCTAGCCATTACTATGAAATTTAAAATTCGCTGAAGAGTTTAGAATACACAAACGTTGGAATTTATGTTGAGAGTGGCTTGTATTACTGGCCCTGCTAAGAGGGCATATGACCTCCCTGGTTGAAGACTATCCTTTATGACCCATAGCAACTTCTTCCTTTGCCAAGTTTGTATTATTCAAACATTTATGCCTGACAGAAGTATATTTAAGTGCATATAAAAATCATATTGTCTTACTGTGTTTTTTACTTTTAAATTCATATATTATGGGGGGGGGGGGGGTGCAACA
>JANZLQ010000078.1:571950-602600 GCA_026212715.1 Elanus axillaris | reverse complement strand
CTCCAGGGGGTCTTGATCTGCCCCGGGGGTCCCTGGGGAGTGTCCTTGACCTGCCGGGGGTCCCCAGGGGGGACCCTGGTCGCTCTGGGGGTCCCTGAGCTGCCCCGGGGTCTCTGTGGGGTTTGAATCCGCCCCTGGGAGGACCCTGCCTGGTCCTGGGGGGGCTCCTGGTGTCCCTGGAGGGGTTCAAACCTGCGGGGGGGGGGGGTCCAACTAGAGCAAAGGACACATAAGTAAATACCGGTGCTTTTCTAACTAGGAATATAACTAGATTAGCAACTGCGTTACAGGTTATGAAGTAGCCAGGATTTCAGGTTGTAGTAACTTTGTATTCTTTACAGTTGCTAGTTACTGTTACTAGTTACTGTTACTAGTATTAACAGCAACAGCTGTATACTGACTGAGGATATTTCAAATATGAAGTGATTTTAGACCATCTGGACTTGTCATAACTTAATGAAATCCTGCCGTTTTCTGACAGTACCAGTCAAATACATTCAGTGGTGTGTCCGTGTGACATCAAAAGCCAAGTTCCAGCCACTATCTTGCTTTTGAAATCTTCAGCTGTCATCTATGTGGCCATCAGCTGTGCAAAGTTTAGTGATCAGTTGCCTGATTCTTAGTGCTTGACAAGACCTCCCCAAGGCCACAAATGTGCAAAGATTTCTCCCTCAGATTGTCTGAAGAGCTACATTCAGTGAACAGGGAATCCTTGCAAGAATTGCATCCTAGGTTATTCTCACTTTTTTTTTCTTTTTTTTCATTTTTTTTCATTTTTTTTAACTTCCATTAAACGATTTCGGTTTTTTGGTTACTTTCATTAAATTCCTCCTTATTCATTGCCTGGCTCTTTATGCAGAAGATGCACTAAATGCTCTAATTAAAAGAGAGCCATCTGCACAGCTACTGTGTACAGTAATTGAATGCTGCAATGTACATATAAATTTTAGTCAGATCACCTTCATGAAAGAGCATAAAACTTTTAGTACAAGCTGTAAGACTACATTTTATGGATTTCTTTTTCAAAAGTAGTCACTGACAATTTTTCTCAGTACCAACTTTGTGAAGTACAACAGACTCAGGCTGTGTAGAACAATGGGCAGAGCGACATAGGCAGAGACCTTAAACCTTTGGCGTGCCTTTCTGTATGCATACATTGAGTCCCAGTAGTAATCTGTTTAATATCATAGCAACACCCAATGGAAAGAGTGTGAATAGCAAGGAATCAGTAAGTGCAGCTTCGTCATTATAATCCTGCGTGCTCCATGGTCACGTTCCTGATCGTCTCAGAGAGGACTCATCATTTGAGTAGGAAATAAAGCAGAATATTCTTACAGTGCCTGCTTGAGACAAAAAGGCTACATGGTAAAGAATGAAAGCTAGAAATTGAAAATAATTTTATTTTCTTTTTTTTGTTTTTACCTTCTAAACTAGTCAGGAATATACTGGGTTTTCAACAGGAACAGTGTTGGACATCAAAACAGGAATCTTGATAAGAGAGCATGATTACTTACCTTTGTTCCAAGAGATACACTGAAATTGGATTTTAATGGTTATAACTTTTACTGCTTTCTTAATTAAAGGATATGAATCAGCTCTTAGTTTCCCGAAGAAGGTGTCCATGTGGGAAAATTGTCTACTATGTTTCTGTTGTGATTGTTCTGATCAGATGGCATTTAGTTGCAAGGATGAGCTGGAAGTGACTATTTTAAGAGTTTTCATTTACCTGAGTACCATTCAGATGCAGATAAAGCATAATGCAGCTTGGGGCAAAGCCACCGAACCAGTAACTGAACTCACTCAACTATGCATTAGATATCTGTCAGATCCCATTTTGTCCTCCATTTTTGGGGGACAGATTTTGTAGCTCCAAACACAGATAATTAGTAATTGCCATAGTGTATTTGATCCAAGTAAAAGAGAATATTTGTGCCTCATTATTAGAGTAGGGCATTCTTCAAATCCATATTTAAAAGATTTTTCATATTCACTTGCCTTCTTAAGAAGCAAGAGGACAAACATGATCACTTGAGCAGTTGGATCAATTCAAGTGACACTGACCTCTCATTTACCTTTGATCCAGGGCAAAAAGCACTCAGCCCTAGTTTCTTCCTCTTCTTTACATAGATTCCTGCTAGGGCTTCTACTCAGTTTATACATCTGTGCTATGTACCTGTATTTAAGCCTCTCAGCAAAGATAGAAGTGTCTTGCTTTTTTTCCCCTCCTGGCAGTTGCTTATCTTCCTGCATGGAGAAAGAAGGAAAATCAGGTCTCCTAGTGTACTTGGAAAATCACAGTCAGAGTCTGAAAATTATCCTCCCAGCACCTCAGTAATTGGCATAGAAAGAAAATCATCTCTAGTTATTGCTGTGACCTCTTTATGGATTTCAGTTAAAAAATGAGGAACCAGAGAACATTAGCGGAAGAATGCAACACTATCTGTTATTAACCTCTACTGCTCAAAGACATGATCTTACTGTGAGAGGAAATTAATCAAACCTTTTAGGGTTAAATTAAATTGATTTAGGATTTTCAGCTGGACTTCTTTCAGGCATAGCAGTGAACTGGGAGGGGTTTGTGGTTTTGTCCACATCTCCTCTCAGCCAAGCTCTGACGTTCTGGTTCAGGCTTGCCAGCTAATAGAAGGTTGCATGAGGCCCATGAAGAAAGAAATCAGCCTGGCAGCAGGCTGTTTTGTACTACCCAGGTTCCTGAAGCAGTGGGATTATGGAGCAGACAAACCATTCTGGCAGGTAGCTTCCATCCATGCTGTCTTCCCCAGTTGTGCTCCCTGAGATATGATCCTGGTGACAAAGTGGGATGTATGTGTGTGGGAATACCATGTCTGTAGGATAAAATGTTCATGTGCTGTGGGGGCGGTTGTGCCTGGTTACCAAGTCACGATGGAAGGACTGGAGTAGGTAGCTTTCACGTGATGCTGAACAGCCCACCAGAAACACTGGGCACCGTGACCCTGGCTTTCACAAGGAATAAATCATGGACCATGACTTAGTTATATCCTCCCAAGGAATTATCTCAAATATTCATTTTGAATACAGGGCTCTTTTCCAACTAGTGTTTCCTTGGCAAGTGAGGTGTAAATTTGATCGGATGGGTTTTTTTATTGCTGTTGGAAATAAGATGGAAAGTCACTGTTGTGTACCTGGACATTTGAGCCCAGCCAGGAGTCACACATCTAAGCTGACCCAGGTCAACAATACAGTAGGAAAAGGTAAAGCAGTGTTGTGTCTGCAAGGAAAGGAGGGCATATACGACACTCTGGAGGCTCTGTATTCTGTACATTCCTGGGGCAAAAATTTCATTCCTTGTTTGACTTTCTAATTTCAGCTACTGTCTGTTGTCTCTTAAAAACTGTCAAGCTGAGCACTTGCAGCTCCAGACCGCTCTGCTTCAACCCAGTAACAATGTAAAGGTTATTTTCTGGCACGTGCAAAATTTTGCTGGTCAGATGTGTAATGCCTAGGTAAATTGAGCAATACTGTGTCTATCTTAGTGAGTTATTCTCATTAGGGGTGCTTCTCTGTCCAACTCCTTGGCTTCGTTCCATTCCAAAAGCAATTGCTCCACTGTCCTGCTTGCTCAACTATTAAGCATTTCATTATGTTCAGTCTTAGATATACAGTACAAAATAATTGGTTGCCCCATAAATAATTAGTTAATATCTTTGTATTTTTTCCAGACTGAGAAAGTATAGTTGTCTCCAGAAATGTTCAAACTCTCAGTGCTTGGCAGATTCCATGTGAACATCATAAGTATTCTAAGTAGCTTTGAGTGATTATTTTCTTTAGTGGTTTTTTTTGTGTTTGTTTTTATTTTCCCTTTATTAGCACTGCTTCTCTGAGATAAATAGACCAGGCCCTACTGGGTATATTTTCTTCCTATAGAGAGTGCAGCCCCACGTGAAACTAATTGTATAGGCCCTGTATTGCCACTCTGAAGAAGTCAGCAAATGAACACCTCAGACTATAGCACTGTACATCTCCATCAAGATATAAAGGGCTCTACTAATGATGAAGGCAGCTTGCCCTCAGTCTTTCAGTGCTGCACCTCTTTTTGTTCATGAATGGGAGACTTTATGTGAAATCGTGCTAATCTATCACCTTTTGCAATCACTGAATTCTAGTAAAAATTCCTAGCTTTTCTGTCAGTAACAAACTGATTTCTCTTTGGATGGGCAAGCTTAGGGTACAGTCTTTGCATAGAGTTTTTGTTCATCTGCCAGTATCCTTGCATGTCTTTAAAAAACTTCATTTTCTGGTTTTGAATAAATGGAAAGACTTAATGAGTTCTTACTTTTCTCTCTGGAATTTCACAGGAACATGCCTCAGTTGCGGTAATTATCCTCTGCTGATACATTCATTATGCTCCCTCACAGCATTTTCTAGTCATTATAGTACTTCCTAAATTTCATTTGCTTTGTAAATACTTTTTGTTGTCAGAGGACATTGGGCCAATTCCTATCTCAGGGAAAGATTCAAAAAATTGAGACACGTGAATGCTATGATGCATGGTCAAGAATCTTCCTCTTTCATAGCAGGTTTGTGTGGCTTTTATTGCTAATTTTAATGCCAGGTTACAAATAGCTGACAAAAAGAAAGAAGAGGGAAGTACTATTCTTATGCAGGTTAAAAACTCCACAAGTAACAAGCAACTGTGGCATTTGGGGACTGACTTTTACTAGAGCAGAAACCCTTAAATACAAAAAAATTATCTCCAACAATACAGCTGTATTTGCAAATACCCCATACCTTGCTTTAATCATTATTGGCCATGCATTTTTTCTCTTGAAAAGGTCCCAAGCACTGCATTTCTGTGGACTCATTTCATCAGAATGAATGGATATTTTCTGCCTCTCTCCTTAGTTTAAATATTTATCTTAAGTATTCTAGCTGAGGATTAACTGTGCAATGGATAGTAGCAAGATTTTCCACTGTTTTTCTCTTAGTGGATGAACAAATAATATCTTGTTTGTCATTAGTGATGCTGTAAATTGTTTTTCTGAAGGAATAAACTTAAAATGTTTTGTTTGATAACTTCAGCCTCTTTCTCTAGTTTGGTGCTTTATATTTTTATTTAATTGTCTCTTCATTTATATGCATAAAACACTGAAAAACTCTTCCAAAACTCTGTTCTTGGGGAGTTTACTTCTTTATCAAGGTAAGTAATACATTACTATAAATATCCATATCGTTCTATCTCACTCTCTGTATATATGTATTTGACATTTTAAACAAGACAAAACAGCAGCGAAAGGTAGAAACTAGATACTGGTCTGTAGTTCGCTTAAAATGTTTGCTGAGTGCTGCAGAGAACTTAGACAATGAAGGGCATTCTGCTAGGTTTGGTACAGGTAATACTCAGTGGAGCTAGTTTAAAAAAGGGGGTTATCTTTTACGCATTGTTATCCTCAGAATTTATCTTTATTCAGAAAACCCAGACTCCCTCACTTGTATCCTCAGTTCCTTTATTGTAGATGATGTTAATATTATCTGAATCTTTTATACTGTCTACCTTCTAAGAATACAGTTTTGTAAATATTTTCATTGTTATCTGCTGACTTCAGTATATAAATCGTTCCCTGCTGTATCAGAAAATATGATCCATGTAAAAACCTTTGTAAAAAATAACCGTTTAACAAATTTTCTATTCCTTTATCCTGCTTCCAATTCCTGGCTGTCATTTTTTATGGAATCACTGTTATCTTTCGCTTTCTGTGCTCCATGAATGCATGTGCTCACCTCATTGTTAGCAGAAATTTCTTTTACGTCTCAAAACCTCTAAACATCTTTTTAACTTCTGTCAGTTCCCAGTCTTCATCTTTGACAGACAGTTAAAATCTTTAATTCCTTCTGTTGTCGTCCTGCCTGAGTCCTGGTGATGACCATGAGGCCACTGTAGCTCCTCCTGCTGTGGACCCCAGGTGCTTCCCATGTCCTCAGCAACATGCAGGCAGCAGTCCCCAGCCCAGGTCTCTCCGACAAACTGCTCCGTGCGGAATGGGCTCTGCAGACCTGTTGCCTGGGTCACGTTGGATGTTAAGATGTGCCTCAGTGGTATATGCAGCTGTCAGAAGAGAGTGTTTCCTAGGGAAATAGAGGGGTTTTTTTTGACCACCACGTAATGGTTAAGTTAACATACACTCTGCAGGAGACAGTCATAATGATGGACTTTCTAACCAAGAAACTACAGAATGGCTACTGAATTAGTAGAAAATACAAACCCTTTTGCTTAGAAAGCAGCTCCCTAGTTAGGTCTCTGGCTTTATTTTGTGACTCATGCAGGCTTCTGTGGGGTGGGCAACCTCATCAGTGCTGCGTGTTCTGCTCTCCTTTCAGAGCCATGGCTGCCACACACCACCAGCGGAGGCTCCTGGCTTTGCCCTCCTTCTGGTACTCGGCCAAATATCACTTGTAGTTAATTCAGCCTGTACCCACTCTTTAGCAATAGACCTCCAATAGGTCGTGACTTCAACTGAAATCAAGTGTTTCTTGGACAGTCTCCTTCCTTTCAAAGACAACCTTGAAAAGTCAGAGGATATTTGTATTGCATCATGGCATTCTTGAGAATTTCAAATGTGAAGTGTGTCATTTTATATCAGTGAGCAAGACAGGTTTCTCTGTCTTTAGCTCCTTTTTTTTATTTCTCCAGATTATGTTTATGTAACCTTCAGTTGTCCTTGCTGTGCTGACGTTTCTGTAGATGCTTCTGGTTTTATAGCACATATTTCCATGTCTTGCTGCAAAGATCCATTCCAAATTTCCTAGATTTCTTGGATTCCTAAGACTGTGCATTCCTTAAAGGCAAGGGATACTTTCTAGAAAAAAAATTTATCCTGTTTACTCAAGACCTGATCTGATTTCCACTTAGCTCAAACAAAGGCTCCCTTTAGCTAGGAAGATAGAGAATTAAATGTTTACCCAGTAAACCCCAGTAGCTGGTATGCAGTTATTTGTTGGAGGAACATGAGTTGAGCTAATTTGTACTTCAGATATTAGGAGGTGTATATCAGTGTTAAATCACATAGTTTGGGCTCATCAGGGAATTTATGTGAGAGAAGACAGTGCTGACATTATCTAAGGCCTGCTTTTCCAGAAATATATAAAGATGTTGATGATGGGGACAGTCTCAAAGTACTGATGTGCTACTTATTTATGTCTTTTTTTATTTGAGCTTGTACTGGTCTGTAATTTCTTAGGAAAAGAACCATATCTTTTTATATTTTAAATAACCATACTATGAAATAATGATTTTTTTAAATCTGGCTGTACAATTAATGAGAAATTCTTTCCATGGTTTTTTTTTTAGTTATTATTTTAACTAGAAGTAATAAAAAGCTCATAAGATCAGTTTTGTTGTGGTATTGCAGTAATTCAGGTCATGATGTATAAAACAGCATTACTGCAGTTTGGATTAAGATCTTTCACTTGGTTTGTAAGATTGAAGTTAGAGAACAATATGGCATATAAATGAGAAAAGATCATTCCTTGTTTCTTTCTGTCGCAGTATCACCCGTCATATCTTTCCTAAGATTTCCAGAAGTCTGCAGCATAAATGGAGAACTGCATTCCTTTCTCATTCGTAGTATCTAGTGGTAATGAACTGTGTCACAGTTTATCTAAACTAATTTTAATATATACACTTTTTTTTAACTCAAAGTGCATTTTTGCTGTGAAGACTGACTGTGTAAATCTTCTAATTCAGCAAATCCATTGCCTTTATATACAATGGCAGATAATTTACTTATGAACAAAAAAGTCTCTTCTATATGTTACTGCAGCGTAACCAGCACAGCTGAGAGTGTGTGCACCGAATTCTGTCGTGCCTCATACATCAGCAGGGGAAGCGTCGACAAGTCTCTGGTCCAGGGACAGTGCTGTTCCTTGGATGCACTTGTAAAATCCAAGACGAGACAGACGACTTGCGCAGGTGTTATGGCAGGCAAAATTTATGAGCCAGAAAGATTCACAGCTTGAATTTCAGATTGCTTAGGTCTAAAGGGCTGGCATTTAAAACAAAGCAAAACAAACAAATAAAAACGTGCAAATCAGAGCATGAAACAATGTGGAACATTGTAAAGTCATCTGTACGTGATTCAGATTTCAGGGAGGAATTCTGCTTTTGCATCAGCTGTGGCCAGCAGTGGCACAACTCCTGTTTCTTCCTCTCCTGCATTACTTTATTAGTCCCTTCAGGACACTTTAAATGATGGAGTACATCTGCTTTGCAGGCCCTACTGCTGCAGTACAGTGTTGCCACACCTGAGCCAGCTAGTTTAAAACTCATTTAAAAAGCTAACTTGAGCAAGGGTATCAATCTAGCTGAGCACAAACTAACCACTTGAGCTCATAGTGTGTTGTGCTCAATAATATCCAGCAAGTGGTTTACATGATCTTGTTCCTTTTTTTAACTGAGGAAAATGACTTCCCTTTCAGCCCTTTCATGGAAAAATTCTTCCTTTCCTTCTCCTTCTGCCTTCCTCTCTCCCTCTCTCATACTTTTCCACTTGCTTGACCATTAAACATCTTTAAATTTGAAGTATAGAGACACTTAATTCAGAAGTTTCAGTCTGTACCTTTGCCCTGTATATTCCAGCTAACCTGAACAAAAAAGTTTTATTGAAGCTTAACAATGTACAAATTGATATTTTTTTGACACACTCCTTTGGGCATCCATATTTCATCCAGAAGTGGAAGCTTCTGGAATTGGACTTTTCAGATGTCCCAATAAAATGGAAGCATTGAATTTTCACATGTTTTGGAAGGCCGCTGTAAATCAGTAAGCGTCCAGGTGATGTGTGCCTGGTCTGTGCTGCCTGCAGAGCTCAACAGGGACATGGTAGCTGCTGCCCTGGAGCACCCTTGGGTGGCAGACAGCCTCATGGAGGCTCTCAGGTGGGTTTGCTCCATCACAGCTGGTATGTATTTTCTCCAAATACTTTTTTTACTGGCAGAGCTCATGAAGAATTAGGTGGCTTGAAAGAGAGGATATGTATCCAAACTTCTGAGTGTTTTGTGAACAGAAGTCAGCCTGCAGGTACTTGGTGTGTCCTTAAACATTTTAGGAGAAATTTGGTGCTGATGCACGTATGAAGGACTGGGTAGCGAGAAAGGGAGTGTAAAGAGAGAGGGAAGGCACATATAATGAGAAAGGAGTATACAGGGTCTGTCTTCCCTTCCTGGTCATGCCTTTCTGCCACTTTCTGTCCCTCCTTCCCAAAGTAAACCTTCCTCTACCACCAGAGGAGCATTTAGGACTTTTCTGCAGGGCTCCCCCCTTGAAAGCGTCAAGTGGCATGAGGTGTCTGAAGTAGTGTTTGATGATCTTTGCCTTTGTGATTCAACCAAAGTAAAATGAGTGGTATCACAAGAGCAGTTTCCATATGTTTTGAATACTAGGAGCTTCTTGCGTAATTGAATTCTCTCTATTCGGCACAACAGAGAAAAGCAATTCAGCCTGAAAGCACTGGGAAAGCAGGAGGCTAACATTTTATTTGATTTTTTTTTTTTGGTCACAACAACAATGTCATTCTATTCTGGTCGGCAGTCCTTAGCAATTGTTAAAGCCCCATTTCTTGGCCATTTCTGTTAGTCTTTCTTGTTTGAATGGCAGCATTTGATCACAAGATCATAGAAAGGTCTTTCCCAGGTTCAATCATAGGAACTTGAAAGAGGGGCAAAACAGCCTACATTTTACTAAGACTGCGTTAGTGTCTATGATGTGTCTGCAATTTACCTTCTACAATGTAAGAGACATCAAGAGGGAGGGGAAAGGTGCTGGATGTCTGATTCTACATTTATCCTTTTTGTTAAAGCTCATTAAAACATTTCCTCACCCACATCCTGTATGTAATCCTCAAGTACATTGTATTTCCAGAATTGCTGCTGTTCAGCAAAGAAGAAACCAAAAAACGAGAGAAGGGGGAAAGGAGTAATTTAACTTTTTGATTGCATGGATATGGTATGAGAAAATACTTTTCCAAGGCCAAGTTTTACAAGCTGTACTTCAGATAAGACTTTAAGTTTCAAAAAAATGTGAATTTTGACCACAAAAAACCCCACAACCCTAATAAAAAAATGTCCCAATTGTCATTGGAGGCTCAGTATTACACTACTGAATACAATCAGCATCTTCCTCAATTAGTTTACTGATTACACCGTGAATTCACTGATTCTGAGTCCTTTTTTTCCTCTGGCTTTTTTCTTCCCTTTCCCTTTTCATTTGCTTTCTTCCTTTCCCCTCTTCCCCTCCCCCTCCTTGTTCCCCTCCTTCTCCCTCCCCTCTCCTTTCCGTAAATACCATTACTTTGTGATCAAATGTGAAGTTTTGTACTTCATAGGTGACACTGTAAAGTTCTGAAGTTTGTATTCAAATTAAGAAAATATGACCCAGGAGCCTACTAACTGTATTCTTGTCTGGATCTCTCCCTCCAAGCTCACCCACTTCCACAGCACCATGAGTGAGCACCTGCCCTCCAAAGCGCTCTCCTTCAAGAAATTCTCCATCAGCTGAGTTTTACATTACAGTGTCATGAAAGCCTCAGCATTTAGGATTTTCAAAAGAAAGCTGGTAGCATAGAAGTAAATATACTATGAGAGTCTGTTTTTCACTGATGCAGGAGCTGATGTCATTGGTTATTTTCATCTGCAATTTATCTTATTTCAGACTAGCCCCAAGGGTGGCTGTAATACAAACTGGGGAAAAGTGAGCTGGATTCTGGAAGAGCAGAGTATTCCCCCTGCGTGTGAGTGGCAGCACCAAGCAGCTTTTGCCTTAGGGGGCTGTGATTCCAACAGGTGTGGTGGATGCGAGTTTAGGCTGAGCAGTTTTTCCTTTTCCATATGAGTTATATGTGTTTCAGCATACCACATATAAAGTAAGAAAGAATAGTCATTAAAAATCCTAAATGCAGTTTTCTGTGATTGAGTTGTGTGTTGGCAGGCAGTTTTTCATGAATACATGTTTTGCCTGCCTGTAGTTTCAACCAAATACAGTGGTTTTGTGCATCTCATGACACAGGTTGCCGGTTTTAGCATTGTGTACTAGGCGTTTTAATGGGATTTAATTTCAGAGCTATAAAGCTAAAAAGATGTAGATGGGACAATAATAGTTCAAGACAGAAAATACTGAAGATATTGGAGCCTGTTTGAAGTTTACTTTTAAACATTTTCCCCCAAAATTGTTTGTTTGCTGGCTTTGGAAAAGTAAAAAAATGTTCAGCATGTTCATAAAAAAATGTACATAATGAGAGGACTGACTCAGGATTCTTCTGTTTTGACCATTTTGTGTCATCTTTGATTTCAGAAGGTTTTTCTGTATGTCAGAATAGTGATGTACAGGAGGCTTATTTTGTAAGTGGGCTCCATGCTACTCCTCCGGTGTCTGTTCCTAATTTTAATATCATCAGCATTTTTTTAAGTAGTTTGAGTGAGAGGTACCTCAGTCTCATTAAATTGCATGGATACTTAGGTATTGAAGTCTTTTAGGCTTCATTGAAACTATCAGCCATTAATCAACAATAATATAATCAAGTGTATGAAAATTGATATATGGAGCCAGACTGTCAGACCTGGGAAATAAAACTGTTTCTCTATCTAACAAAAACAACTTGGAAGCTGAAAGCTTCTATTTGTCACACAAGAAAGATCAACTCAAGATCAAGAAAACGATCCACCCTTCCTTTAAGCCAAGAGTTTCAAAAAGATGCTAATTATATTGATTTTGATAGTGGGTTTTGTTCAGCAGATGTTTTTCTCCTAGAAAATACATGAGGACCACCAGCATACTTCAAACAGACCCCCAAAAAAGAGCAGTTACCACATAATGGTTTTCAGTCACCACTGGCGGGTCTGAATCAATGGCTAATTTGTTATCTCATTACCATTTCTCATGCATCAGATCCTGTACCTAGCAGTGAACATGAAAACCTTTCCGCCTGATTGCTGCACATCTTCTAATAACAAACACAAACTTAATTCTATTTATTTTCATGTTTCTAACCTTCTGCAGGGGAAGAGCAATACAGGCAGAGACTAGCGGTAACTGCTGTGCAAAGGTGCCATTCTAATTAGCCCTTTTTCCAGGAACACAATGAATCCCAAGCAGTCCAGTCTCAATCTAAAACCTTGTAATAGAGCCCTAAGGAGGCATTGTAAAAGGCTTTAGCCAGCACAAGTGCATTTAGTAAAATTAAATGTGGCTGTCGGAACTTAGAGACACTAGTTAAGAAATCAGAATAACTCAGTTATCTAACACAGCTGATGGATGCCAGCTACGGGTCTACCAGTGGTTTAGGTGCACCATCTAAGGGGGATGCAGCAGGGAAAGGTCAGTGAGGGGAAGAGATGATGCCAGGTGATTTAGGACGTCAATCCTTCCACCAGACCTATGAGCAGAGAGATCTCTGTTAGGTACCACAGTGGAAGCTCCACCGTGCATCCTTTCTGTGAGAGAGCTGCAGCTGTTAAAAATACCATAGGTTTGCTCTTTGGTTTAATCCTCATTTTGTTCCTTTTTTAGTGTTTCTTAACCTGCTGCTTTCTTGGTAAGAAGCAGCTTAACCTGCACAAGCAGCTACTCGAAGAACAGCTGACTGCATCTCGCTTTCCTTGCTGCTGAGCACCTTGGAGAGAGTATCTTGATTAATAAAATGGTTGTCCATCACTCTTTCCTGTTCCCAGCAGGCTTAGTGCACTGTGTCTTCCCTGCAGCTAGCATTGCCTTGCTGTCACCATCTTTTTTACACCAGCATTTCAAAAATTTCCTCCATGGGTTTCGAGCAGCCTCAGCTGCACTGAACTTCTTGTAAATACAATTCTGCATCTATACATCCTGTGCCTGCAGCACTAGATCAGACACCGTCTGCATCTTGTCACTTGCCCGCTCCTGAAGGAAGGGTTTTGCTGGCTGATGACAGAGCACAGATTCCTCCACCCTTGGTAGGCAAACTGGGCACCAGTGGCTTGGACTTAGGGCCTACCCATTGCTGTCCTTTTCTCAATGCAGAGTCAGAATTGCTTAATGTTTTATGCTGTGACAGATTAGACAGGAGAAACCTTCTGTTGTTGATAACCTCTTTTGATAACAAGTTTGTATCATTGGAGCTAAATCTGTATGACAGCTACTCGTCTTGCCTTGTCTGTTTTGCTTGGGCTTTTTGAGCTCTGATACGTGTGAAGGATGTTGACTTGAATATGCCTTGCATTGTTGATTTTTGTAGATGAAGATACAGCCTAACAATCTGGGAAAACTTGAGTTGTGGTCCCACCTGTCATGCCGGAATTGTTGACAAGCCCATTTTTAGTCAAAGCTGATTCTCGTAGGATTTTGTGTGTGTGTGTATAAATATATAGGTAAGTTTGGGGTTTTTTTCCCCCCTGAAATATCATTGATGACCTTGATTGAGAAAAGTTTCTTAGCACATACTTAAATAACCCTTACTCAAATTTGAAGAACATACTTGATTTTTGTCCTGAACAGCAGTAGTCTCCCAGGTCTACACTTTCTATTTAAAGAGTAAAAGAGCAGCTGGGTGAGAGAGCAAAGTTCATTTTCTAACATCTGCCAAGGTTTTGAAGGATGGTTTTGAATCTTTTTTCTTAAAGACAAATGAAAGTTAGTAATTTTGGATAGATAAAATCAATTTACCTGAATTGTTTGAAGAAGCTAAGAACACCTGAATCACCAAATTCATAGACGCATATTGACGTCTACTTACATTAAAAAACAGTTCTGTTCTTTTTATACTTTGAATGCTTTGGACAGTTTTGTTTGTTCAATATGCTTATGTATTTCCATGCCATTCAATGTCCCTAATGCTTGAGCATCTTACAAATGAATTAACTCATAGAATAATATACAGAGTAATCTTTGGCCATTTTTTATGACAGGGAAGGTGAGACCAAAGAAAGAAAGATTTGCTTGACATAATGTAGGAAGTTTGGAGTGCTAAGAATAACAAAAACAATAAATATATAGCTTTTCCATATACTTTTTCATTAGTGGATCTCAAAGAAATCTTGGTTTTAATCCTGCATCTTAGTTCAAGCTCATTAACTCTTCTTAAAGTCAGATTGTGTTTATTTTAATGGTTTTGATGGGGTTTGTTTTGGTTTTAGAGATTATAAATCTTGGTTTCCTAGGTAATCCTTTTTAATAAATTAAGTTTCCTGATATTTTACTATTGTGTGCCGATTTTTGAGACCATTGCTGCCTGCATCTTCCATCTGGATAGTGCTTTTAATTTGTTGGCATGTGCTTCTGTGCTGAAATACCTGTCTCTTGGAATTAGATCTCAGCTGAGCTGGATGGGGAATTGAGCCACGAATGTTAACATTCACATGCATCAGTTCGTTTTTACAGGCTTCTGCAGTCGAGCTTAGCTCTTAGAAAAGGACTTGTGTTCCTTTCAAAGAGGATATCCTTTTGCTCTTGTGGCACATAAAAGGTCTGTCCCTAGTATCTGCCAAAACCAAAATAACAATTCCTTAGGTATTTCCTGTTTTCTCTTGTTAAGAACTCTAAAGCATCTATCAACTTAAAATGGTTCCTCCTCTTCCGTGCTAGCTTTTAAAAGTTGCGTCAGTCTTAAAAAGAGCCAGTTCTTAGCACATTCCCTTGCATTCAACATCCTGACAGATTTTTCTCCTGCTATTTTGTCTTCAATTTTGTTCTGTTTTCTGTGTGTTGAAATTTTTTCATTGCTTGTTGCCTGTTCGGAAATCTCAAAGCTCTATTCCAGACAAAAAGACAGTCTTTAAGATGCTGAGTCTCCTCCTTTGCCAAAATTAGAAACATGCTTAAGGCTTTTGTTAGGTCCTGGTTTTAATTTCCTGGTTAAAAGACTTCCCCCCCATTTTTTTTTTTTGAAATGCCCCCCCCCCGCCCCCCCCCCCCCCCCCATTTGCCTTAAAATTGGTTGCTTATTTCCATGCACAGTGAGATGACAGTTCTGAGAATGTCTTTGGGCTTGTTTGCTCAGAGGAAGAGGATGCTGAGGAACGAGCACTTAGTGGCATCATCACTGCTTTCCCATGGCTGTTACTGTTTCGTTGAGAGAGAAGATTCTAATCTACTCTACTTACATTCTTTGTTATGATTATTGTCTTTTTCATTGTGTAAAAATTAAAAGGGGCAAGTTTGGTGTCTCTGAGCATGATATTGTAAGTAGTATAATTTTAACAGCCCACAGAAAACATTTTTCCTCCGGAGATTCTTTCTGATTGTCAAAGTCCAACACTCTCTGACCAGGTTCGTTCAGATATTTCACACAGGAAGAGTTCAATGTTTTAATACCAGATTTACTTACTTAAAGATATTTGACATTATGTGGGATTGTGGTTTAGAAAAGCAATATGGCAATATGCTGAAACAACAACACAAGCCTGATATAGCAATTGTTATATACAGTGGAATCACAATAGAAATGTGATTCCCAGGGCCAGTCTCTTCACCATCATGATGCTGAACATTCCCAGTTACTGGAAAGGAATACATACATGGCTTGAAGCCAGCTCAAACCTATTGCTTTTTTCCAAGTTTGTTGTATTAGTTGCCCATATTTTATGCTTTTTGTAGACACTTCCTCCATGCTGGTCTGGCTGGTTCAGGAAGACATTCACACCTTTTAGATTAACTCAGGCAAGTTCATTTACACAAACAGGTAGTTCACTCACCATTTATCTACAGCAAAGGCCATTTTACAGTGCTGTTTTTGTTGAGCTCAGTTGAGCTTTCTTTACAAGACTGTGGTCACCCCCAGTATTCTTCCCTGTGCTTCATGAGCACATACCTCACCTGTGCCCATCTCCTCTGAGCCTTCTTCCAAGGAGGAGGAGGAGGTGGTGGTGTTGGCTGGTGGTTTTCTACCCCCATCTCAGACCAGCACTAGTGATCACTGGTGTTGCACAGCGAGCTTAATACATTCAGTGAGCTTAATACATTCATCACATGAATGACCAGCCCTCTTGCCTGGGGACAGTGAGGGTGAGAACACATGCCTATAGGGAGTGCCAGTGGGCCCACCTCCATTGGTCCAACTCTGTCACTTTGCTGCATGGGGTTTACCCTGTCACCATTTACACAAGCACTGGCGATGACTCATGTGCCAAAGATGTCATCCCAGATGTCACTCTTGTTAATCTGTTGCCTTCCCTTGCCAAGCCAAATGATCCAGTCCACGGCTCAATGAAGTGCCTCTTTGGCACGCCGCCCAAAGGACAGTAGCCTTGGCTTGTCTAGATCCTGCTTGCTCCAGGACTCCTTGGAGATGTGGAGCCTCAGAAGGCTGCTCTGATGGCCATTGTGATGGTAGCCCATGCATGTGGCCATCAAAGCAGGCTCTTGATATCATGAGCCACCTCATTGCCTTACTCATGAGTCCTGTAGAAACATAGACCCGTGCTGCTGTCCCATAACTCACAAACCTCCTTGTCCCTGTAGCACCAAGGAGACTTGGCAGCCGCCAGTCCTGACCTACAGGCTGTGGTCTATTCCAGCAGGTCTGAGGCAGCAGGAGGGTTTAATGTTTTAATACCAAATTTAGATATTTGAAGATATTTGATGTTACATGGGATTTTGATTTAAAAGAGTGATATAGCAGCATGTGGAAATCACAACACAAGCATGACACACCAATTGTAATACACAATTAGAATACTGAATCACAATACAAACCTGATTCCCATACCAGTGTGTATATGCTCCACTATCACAAAGAGGGAGGTTTTGTCCTAATTAGAGAAGTCCCAAACAAGGATTGAATAACAAGCAGCCTGGAAATCTTTAGATGGCCTGCACAGTGAGGCTTTCTTACTAATTCCTTCCTAATAGTTTGCATTCTGCTGCTTAATTTGTAAGAATGCATGTTGCATTTTTTTTTCATGTTAAGTCATGGCCCTCATTTTAGCCAATACTTTTGAAGGACAAATCTTGTACTTCACTAAAATCAAGTCCTGAAAGTTGTTGGGGGAAGAGGAGAGCCTGCATAATGCTGGGAGTTATTTGGACATTCAGAGTCAAGGACTGTAGGGTAATTGTGCATGACATTTCAGATCTGAGATCTGCCTGCTTCGTGAAGGGGGACAGCTCACTTGAAACATTTGCCAGGATCAAGGCTTTTTCTGGCTCCATCAGGAGTTTCAGGTTCAGACGGCAATTCAGTCAGATGTATCTTGTACCATCAGCGTGTGGATGCCAGCTCAGCCATGCAGGGACAGGGTGGCTTCGTGTGCGCTGGTGGGAAGTTACCCAGGATGTAAGGCTGTATGTGGTTAATATAGTATAAAATACCATCACTGCTGATTGTTTTTAGGCATTATGACTGAAGTAAGGCGAAAGCAAAGCCACTACAGTTAATTTTTGATTTTCCATGCTAAAAAAAGTGTCGGAAGCAGCAGCCTAGATAAGATGTGGATAACGCAAACCTTATATACATGAAGCTATCCTAACCTTTGATATACTTGTAAACAGTTTCTGTAGAGAGCAAGGGCAGCTTTTAAAAAGCAGCAGCCAAAATGTGAAGAGCAGTGGGCATTGTGCATCCCATTTTCTGTGCCATGGTGCTGGAGCCAGGGGTGTCTGATGAAATCTCATAATGAAACATTTGAATGCTTTGAGCAGTTAAACACTGTTCAGCAAAGCAGAGCTGAACTAATGTGGACTGCCTGTTTGCCAGTAAACAGATAATTGGACTCTTGTTTAACTGAATTTTCATGAACCTAAAATATACTTTGTAAAGTCCACCATGAAGATGTGTTCTGCTTGTGGATCCTGTATATAAGGGGATCAAGATACTGTGCGGAGGGAGGGTGTCTATCAGATACACAGCTAAGGCTTGAGGTTAAATTGTTATAAAAATGATACAATATATCCACATATTATGCAATTTAGATGTTTTTACCCAGAAGGTTTTTCATTGCTGCTGCTGTTATCAGTAGTGATCTGTTCATAGATGAGTTACAGTCAGGGAACATTATTAGGCCACAGAAAGTTCTTTTGTTTTTGCAGAGCAACCTTGCAGCTGTATCATTCGTATGTGGTTAGTTTGCATTTCTTGGCTACTAGCCATTCTAAATGGTAAAGAACATAGTACTGGACAATGTGAGGTTTTTGTGTTGTGGGGGGTTTTTTGTTTAGTGGGGTTTTTGGGGATTTTTTTTGTTGTTTTCAAAAAGGAAAAATCAAAGAATCCTTCTGATTCATGTTCTTTCTCACAAGGCTATCATTTCAAAGGCTCGGCATGCAAGTTATGTCATCATAACCTCCTCTGTTCTTCTTTACTTGCTTCATGAACAATTTTCTCATGGAGGAGAGACTGGATATTCTCAAGAACATTCTTACTCTTTGAAAATAATAAAAATTTTCTGATTCCCTGAGGCACTGTGGGCAAGGTTAATAATTCCTGTTTGTTGCTTCGTTCACAGTCACTTTCCATCGGGCATTACAACCTCACTCTCACTTACAGTTCTGGGATTTGACCTTGGGCTGGGGAATTGGAGGTTTAGTACTTGCTTTTTTCTCTATATGCTGTACAGACTGCAGTGGGGAATCGAGGATATGTGACTCCTTTATAGCTCTTGCCAATGAAAGCTGAAGAGCATAGGCAGAGAATCTCTTGTTTGATTTTCAGATGTCCTTTTGGTTTAGATGCCCAAATTTAAATACCTGAGGGTAGTTTCTGTGATTATTACTGTCTCTATTTGGTATAGGTAAAAGCAATGGTCCAGAATTTTTTTGGACCAAAGGGCAACCTTGTTCTTCTGTCAGCTTTCAGAAGTTTTTGAAGATTGTTCTATAACCACCTTTTTGATTAGAAACACCGTCCTGTAAGTTTGCTGTGAAGACTTTGGTCTCTGGCCTCATGGTCCATAAGAGGTGTTATACCACGGTTTGGAAACACTGTGTGTAAGACATCCGTAAAATGTCTAGAGTAATATAATGGTTATTCATAGAGTCCTGATTCAGATGCCAGCAGCATATTTTCTTTAATAAAACCCTGTCCTTGTAAGGAAGTAATCCATCCCCCAAGTCAATTTTAAAGTTTCTTGTTCACTTTAAATATTTCATTACATTAATTTTTCAAAACAACAAAACAAACATTCATCAAGTGAAACTAAGCTTGTCACCCTTGAATCTGTACATCTGTTGCTCTCCTGCTGCTTTCCTGCATAATTCATTTTAATACATTTAAAGTGTACATCTCATTAAAATTCCTTACACATGTTTATGTATACAGTTTGCATTAAAAAGGAGAAAAGGTGGGAAAGGGTTTTATGGCAGGGAGGTTCATTAACATGACTGTTTCTCTGTTTTTCCTTCGTTTTTTATGTATTTGATGTGTACCTGTGGTCTGCCTTTAACCACCTACCTCAGCATACGCTGTCATCTGTCTCTCTGAGTCTCTCTTAAGTATGAGTCATCTCTTCAGTGCCATTAGGAATTTCCTCCAGGATATTTTCTCTTACTCTTGATGTCTTTGGTCCTTTTTAAGTACATATATCCTCTTCTCTTCATCCCCTTTTATTCACATCACATTAATTTATATAAACAATGTGTTCTGCGCATCAGCCCTGTTATTGGCCGAGAGAGTATCCATCATTTGCTCAGATGCCCTAGAGAGTTCTTGTAGGCTGGCTGCAGTGCTGGAAAGGGGTTTTTATTTTCAATTTTTTTTAAGTTTGTGGTTTCTTTTCCTCTATCAATACTTCCAATGATTGCAGTGTTTGGTTTGGTTTAACTTATTTTAGCATTGGGAAGTTGTTTGAATTTCTTAAACCAGCTGTAGAAAACAAGTCACCAGGTTGAGGTGGCAGCCTTTTAAAGTTGGTGAATTCTTATTTTAGTGACTGCTAAAATTTGTTCTCTGAAATCCCCCATAGGTGTTTAGGATTATGTATGGTTGTTAAAAGCAATCATAAAGTGTTATCATTAACTCTTAATGAATCATAAGAAAAGCTTATAACTGCAGAAGAAAATGTAAAATGCTTTGAGAGGAAAAGGAGGTCCATATTTGAAAAGAAAAAAATATTAAATGGTAATTTAAGGAATTATCTTCAAGAATCATTCTTGAGGAATCAATGACATTTTATGTAAGATGTTACATGGTTGTGTCTACCTTGTTTCTTTGGACTTCCACATTTAGTTCTGACATGTCACTTAGAAACCTCATGAGAAGTATATGATAAATGAAATTTAAAAGTGAAATTTGTAGTGATTGTCTACTTGACTAATCTTTTTCCTTCTTAGAAATAGGAGTTAAAATACGCTTTCTGGAAAAGTTTATTCAGAGTTTACATGGGAAGCTCCTCTTTGCTTCCTAGATATGATACAAAGTCAGTCAGCGAGGAAGAGATTGAAAGACATGTATGAGCCCTCTAAAAAGATTAGGTCAGGTGTGTCCAGTCACTTTGGCTTCCTTGAAAATGAGTAACAGAAAATGCAGCTGTGAAGGGAAAATTGAGAGTTCCTTTCAGAGCAAGAGTTACTTCATTTTATTCAGATTACCTAGTTCCAAATAAGCACAGAGGTTTGGATTCAGCAGTGTGCAGCACTGTCAGATACAGGTTATGAACTTTGGGAAGCGAGCTCAGCCCTGGGAGGTTGTAGGTCTGGAGGCAGTTGAACTCGCATGCACTGGAAGTCCTCCCCTCACACTTCAGTGAGAGTTTGGTCTCTTTAGTAGCAGGCAAGCAAAATTTTCAAGTGCAGAATGTCATGGGATTAACTCATCCATGTTCAACATGGAGAGAAAAAGAGATTCACGTGGCCTCTAAATCTATTGTCTGTGTTGCCTCTGTACAGGTATATGGTGCTGGACTTTAGAGTGATGCACTTGTATTATTATGGGGTTTTATCTAGCTTGTTATATAGTTCAAGCTTTTATGTAAATACAACAAACATTGCATGTTACAACGACAGAAAAGGTGGAGATCGGGAGCAGACTTTGAGGACAGTGGACTGCAACAATTTACCTTCAAAAGGTCTTGGAAGTAAGAATGACTGATGAGACATTCCTTGCTTGTGCTTTTCCTTTGCAGTCAAATGTGTGGCAGGGTTTTGCATGACAGGTGGGAACCACGGCATTTGTTTAAAGGCATTTCAGCTACTGGAAGCATGTGAAATTCAAAAGAGCAGTGTTAGGTTCACAGGTTGATTTTTCCCAAGTAGTGCTAGGCAATTTCATATGTATTCCAGTGAGATTAATGAGTGAGAATCCTGCAATATATCTTTAGAGACTCAGAATGACAAGGCAAATAATGTTTTCTTACAGGCCTTTTATTTCACAGATGTCTACAGTTTGCTTTCTTGAACTTTCTTTTTATATATCAGACACAGAGCATTGCCTGGGGCAGACTGGGCATCAGTCTGATTGGGGGGTTCTGGATTGCCACAGCAAGCACTAACTTCTGCCTGGCTGCCATGTTCCCTTTTGCTGTTCCTTTTCAGCTTGCATGACACTGCATAAAATGAAATTGGGGCAAAAGCTACCAAAACTCTTTCTTATTATTTTTATAAGCTAGAAAAATAAACCAAAAATGTTTCTTATTTAGAACTACTACTTGTACACCTAATTAGTCCATAAACCCAAGTGATTTTGTGCTTTCTACCCTCTCACGACTCATACTTCCATTTGTTCTGTTGCACCACCTTTATTTAATTTCATCTTAAATTATCTAATACTTTAATCTCTTGATGTCAGAGCCTGGATTTGTCTATGGTTTGGAAAGCTCCCAGAAAAATGAGGCTGGGAACTGTCAAGTACTACTGCAGTACAAGAAATGGTTGATTAGGCTACGGTCAGGTCAGTGGCTTAGTCCTGATCAAGAGAGAATTTCATGTCCCCTTGTATTAAACTTCAGTGATGTGTACCATACTTTAGTCAATAAATAGCATTTTGCTGTTCATACCCATTGGAAATAATACATGATGCTTCAAGTATTGATCAAAGAGCTCTACTCTGTTAATCCCTCTGCTTGTATCAATGTTAAATATTTATGGATTGTCCCTCAGTATCCTGAAGAGTGGTTTAGCCCTGCAGAGGATGCTCAACCTTTCTGCTTTATACATGTTTCACAAGCATTTTCTTCTTTTTTCCTCTTTTTTCCAAGCACACATATATGACATAAAGCATTATACTATGCGTGCACCGATTTTAAAGGTTTATTACATTAGCATGTTGTGAATGTACACATTGACTGGGATGCTGTAGTAATTCAGAATTAAAGAGGAGAATGCCTCAGAGATAAAATCCATCAGTGCCTGATCTCCAAGTGGCTGACTTACAGTAAGAACAAGGAGAGGCTAACACTGTGCAGCGTGTTGCTGTATTGTGAGATGACAGATAACAAAGAAGACATATTCATATCAGGTTTATTTATCCAAATATTCATGAAATTAATGAGAGTACTAAAAAATGAGTTATTTCCCTGCTAACTGCTTATTCATTATATCTGTATTCTCATCAAGAAGTCTCAGAGGTTTGTAGCAGAAGATACAATGAATCATGTAGGCTTGCTGTCTCCTGTACTTGTTCATTGACCTCATGTAAATGTAATAATTTATCCTCAATTTTTTATACTAATGTATCGAAGGCAGACTTGATATTGTCAGACATGCAATGGAATACGCTCCAGGAAACCTTCCTTCCAGTGGTGAGGTGACAAATGAAAAAGAAAATAAAAATGGATTTTGCAATTTAAAACATAGTGTGCTCAGGGAAGAATGCATAGCCAGCTATAATGTGATATGATTCATTTCTATATATGCAGGGACGAATTTTACACAAAAGCTTTATGGGAGATGTACAGGATATTTAAAGGAACATGAAGACTATTCTGCATCATGGTGCTTGCTTTATCTATCACGAGCTAGAAGAAAGGTTTAAATACTTGTGTTTGCCCTCTTATCTTTCAGTAAGATGTCGCATTATGCCTCATTCCATTACCTATTTAATCATCCTTCAGACCTGGTTATGTCTTTAGAGGGGACGGTATGCAGAGAGACTAAAACAAAATGCACACATGCCTCTCGCACTAAATCCCTGAAGATCTTGTTCATGCTACGTAAAGAAATTACGTTTCAGATATGTACAAAGCTGGTGTGAAAGAAGTCAGTGCTTTTAGTTGAAAATTTTACATGACTTTGAAGGATTTCCTCTTCTTCTAGGTGATCAATGGCAAGTGGATTTTAATGGTTTGAGCTACTGTGATGCTCACTAAAGATCTGGGGCTGTGTTCATATCTCAGGTTTCATCTGAGCACAAACATAAATATCCAACATTTCGGATCCGTAAAGTGTACAGTCTTAAATGTCAACATGCGTGTTAGAAGGGACAGAGCCCTTCTAAAAACCTAACTTCATCTAGGTGACTTTATGGGGTGGAACTCTATGAAAATCTGCCCATTACTGGGGACAGGGCTTGGGACAGTTCAGCGGTTGGTGGTGCTGCAGAGTGGCAAACAAGAGCTGCGGTTGCCCCTTTCTTTCCTTGTGCCTGGGGATACAAAGGTGTTCACGTGTAGGACCAGCACAGGGGTGCTATCTTTTCTCTGCCAGATCCTCTCAACACACTAAGAAATCTGGTTTATGTCAGCAATATTCAAGGTAACATCTTCTAAATACCAATTATTTTAGCTTCCTTCAGTTCCTGGATATGAGGAAAACACACCAGTTTCCCCAGTAAAGAGACTGAAGCATAGATAGAATGAGGTGATGGGTAGGAGTGCTCGATACCTTTCGTACTCAGCATTCTGCTCAGATGAGTTGACGTGCCCTTCCAAAGACTCCTGCTCTCTCTGCAGAGTGAATGGGGAACAGAAGCCCCTAAATTTTGCCCACTGAATTGCGGAGACAGCGGCTGTACAGTCAGTGTGAAAACCTCCCAGCATGACTCTCTAACCTGGGCCTTAATTTTGAGACAAGAACAAGCGTTTGTAATCCTCCTAATCTCTACTGGCTGGCCCTCAAAATAGAGTCTAAATCTTGGGATTAGTGAGAAGTTATTTTAGTCCAAGTGGTTGGGTCCTATGCTTTTTGGAGCATTTCTGTTTAAAATGTATTTCACTGATTTTTATTGGAGTGTTTTTATTCGTGGCAGACAGCTATATATGGATATATGATTTATTGGTTTGTATTACATTTTCAAGCTGATTTTTCATTATCTATATGTAAATAAATAGCACTGCCAGAGTTGGGAATTGAACTCCCAAGGTTTGCCTAGCAGTCATGACCAGATGCATCCTCAGGTGTGTCGACTGAATCATTAAGACTAATGACTCGCCACTCTCTGTGCAGGATGGGAAGTTCACACTTAAGGGAGATCCAACCACCTCCATAACCGCTTGTGGGCACACAAGCCAAGGTATGGATCAGCCAAGGTGGGCATCCATGAGTGAGGAATGTTGTCCCTGCTCTGCATACAATGATGCATTTTGCTATGCAAATAATTGACAAAGGATTTTAAGCTTGATATTTTTCCTGAAATATTTCGTAATACTCCAGACCATGACACGAGGAAATGGCCCCTGCCATTGCTGCTGTGGGTTCCAGGTTTCCAGGTTTCATGCAATACATGCTCAAATGACAAAGTGCTGGTTGCTGCGCTAGTAACCTGGATGGGATAGAATTATAGCACAAGCCTTACACTCAGCTAAACATATTCTTGAAAGTACCTCTGTAAATGCATTTATTTGTATTGTTTTGTTGATGCATTTTCTATGTTTAGCAGTTTAATGCAATCTCTATTAGGACTTAGTGGACTACTGAAACAGTTGCAAACTGGTGCCCTGTGGTGAAAGTGAACTGGTAACAGAGAAGGTCCTGTAGTGGAAGGCACCTGGCATACTTCATCAGGAGCAAAACAGGCAGTGAGTCCTCATTCTGGAGGGAGAAGATTGCTTTAATAAATAAATAAATAAATTATTAACTTTAAAATGTAAGGGGTGTGCAAAATCATAAAATTAAGAGCAAAATAATGCTGAGTGGATGTACGCTCCAGTGGAATGGACTAACAATACGTGGAAGCATCATGCAGAGCATAAAATACAAGGGCATTTTGTTTTTTAGTTTGGGAATACTTGTATGATCAGAGCTGTGTGATGAAGAGCTTTAACTTTTGTAGCTGGGTGTTTAGGTGAGTGTATTTGCTGGAATATCCGTCCTTCACAGCAAAAAGCTCTTTTGTGCCTTGTAAGCCCATGTGGCCTGACAGAGGTAGTTTTGTGCCTCTGCTGAGTGACTGCATGCTTTCTGGGTCATTCATGTTAACATTTTGATTATAGTGGTGAGTTACAGGGGATGAGCTGTAGAGACTGTGATGTTACACTGGAATGTACTAACTCAGATGAAGAAAGCAAGCATTTATCTAACTGCAAAGCTTTGAGACAAAGTGAATCACATTAACAGATAATCTTTAAAGCAAACTTTCTACTCTGTGTTCTAGCGTTGTCAGTTTATGGCCTAATCTTGGTGTCCTTCAGAGTTTGCTGTGTTTTATAGCAGCTGTGATCTAGAGAAGTCTGTATGAAATACTAGGATGGGCTCAGTGACGATAAGGTATGAACCCTTATGAGAGCTCAGTTTCCCCGATAATTCTGTCATGTATTGGGAAAATATACTTGATCCTGGAGAGCACGCAAATGGAAACTGTGAGGAAGAGAGAGGGGCGTAATCCTGCATGGATGAAAGCACTTTGCATTTAACCAGCTCTGTTCTGCCACTTAACCACCACCAGGAGACAAAAGACAAAAGTAAGTACTCTGCTGTTAAGCCTAAGTGTTATGTCTTGATTCTTTTCTGCCAAAAGCACTTCAGACTATGTGCACAGCTATACATTAGGCTCGAGACTCCCACTCGATTTGGAATTTTCACACCTCAGTGCATCTATATGCTGACTCTGTATCTGTGCTGGATGACAATAGTTGCTGCTCTTTGTCGGACAGTACTGCATGATCTGCCTCTAAATACAATTAGTTCAGTGTTCCTTTAAAAAGCAATAACAAGTAAAGCCCCAGACCTATCTTTGGCTTTTAGTGAATTGTATAGAGCCTGAAGTAAATCTTCTACCAGTCATACAGCACAAACTCACCTTCCTTGTACTTGATTTTTAAGACTTATCTACCTTGGGGATCTATGTGGCTCGTTCCCTGCCCCTTCTATGCATAGAAGTTTCATTGATCTCAACAGGATTTCTGTGCAGTAGGCACCGTCAGGATATACAGCAGAGACCTGTGGCGCAGATAAGAGATGCAGAACACTGACTGGAAAGAAAATATGCATCACAAGATTGCCCACCAAGAACATGTAGTTAGCTTTTCAGATGGAGAGTGGCACTGAGCTGAATTTATGTACAGTGTAATTTATGTTTCATACCATTTTCAAGCTTCATTCATCTATACCTCTGTGAATGCTCCAGGTCCCCCTCTGCTGCCTTCAGATATAGGCTCCCTGTTTAATGTTTGCTGAGATAGGTATCTGTGGCTGTGAAGCACACATGTACATAGTACAGTGTATAAAATTCCATGTGGAAGAGGAAAGGGACATTCTATATGTGTTTTAATAGTTATGAGAAGTATTTCTTTTGGGAGGGGGACTATATTCTGAAGGTAGTATCAGGTGCTGGTTTGACCTGCAGCTACTGTGTACTCTTGCATTGTGCCAGTAGTACTGCATGGAAGTTTGGATGATTAGCTTTGCAGCAGTGGAAGTGAGGAGACATTATTATAAACATAAAGAAATAAGAATAGGGCTGTCTATTTTGTAAACTGGAGAATAATAAATGGCGCTCTGCTATTATTTCAGCCAAACATTCCTCTCATACTCTGCAATGACTGAAGTGGTTCGACCTGATTATTTTACCTTGGGGGTCAAATTTAGGGGAGAAGCCATTCTCCTTCCTTTGTCCTTGTGCATGTACACAAAAAGTTAATAAAGCAAGGTCAGAGGAGCTGTTAGGGATCTCTTCCTTGTTTTGGTGTTAGTCTCCCACTCTTCTCTCATACAGACTTTAGCTCTCATTAGGCTCTTTTTTTAATTTAAATTGTTTTTATCTCACGTTGCCAACAAATCAATCAGAGGAGCCATCCCTATGAATACAGAACATCCACGGAGGCCGACATTGATTTCTCCTCAGCTGCTTCTTATTATAATGTTCCCTGGTGTGAGGAAGACGCTAAATAGAAGCTAATAGATATTACATCTCACATGCATTTTCACATTCTGACAAATACATTTTGGGGAGGGTTTTTTTTTTTTCATTAAGAATTTAGCTGTTCTTTCTTGAAAAAGGTTAAAAATATATTTCTCCTATTCTCTTTCCCAATGCTGGAAAGTAGAAACTTGCACGAATATTGGGAGTCATTATTCACCCCAATCAAAAGAGTGTGGTTGCCTTGCAATGATCACTTGTGTGGTAGAAATATTTACATTTCCTGCTGTGTTAATTGGTGTTACTAGTAAAGTCTGGAAGACAGGTATTTCTCAGCTAGCAAGAAGTCCCTTGCTAACCAGCCCGATTAGTAGAGTGAAAGCCATCCAAATTATTTTAATAGGATTTTTAGCTTTTCCAGAAAAAAAAAAAAGATTGCAGAAACAAAAATAGACCACTGAGAAATGTGCCACTTTTTCCTATTAACACCTTGCTGTCAGTTGTGCATATATTTGTGAACTACTATGAGATCAATGGCCAGTGTTGTGAGAGGCGGCTGCATGAAGGTAAGGAAAGCCAGGATAAGATAAGTAGACTTGAGGTTCCTTTGTTGACAGCGAAAGTGGACTACTCCTCTAATGTCATTGTAAAAAGGCGTCCCAAGCCAAACTTCAAAAAAGCCAGCTTACCCCTTTCCTCAAGGAGCACTCCTCGGTTGGGTATTCTGCATACAGTGATTGTTATCAGTTGTTGTAGTGGTTAAGCATCTCCTTCTCCTCCCACAGTTACGCTTTCCCCTCACTTCTGCTGACAGCTGGATGCCAGAGATCCCCATCATAGCAGAAGAGTCCCAGTGGGCACTGCTGTCTCTCCTACTTCAAATTTTGAGGAAATAGGGAAAAAAAAACCCTGTCCTGCATGGAGGAGAGCTGTTGGCTCACAACCTTTGCGCACTGCAGCTGAAATTCTTACTGCAACTTCCTCTCCAGCATCTCCTTTAATTCAAAGAAGGGTTGGAGTAGGGCTTGTGAATGCATCAGGAGCATGTGAAGACTACTTTCAAATAGGTCTGTTCCCTTTTGTTCCTCTCTCAGCTCTTATGCTGAAGGTAATTGGTTGCATTGGTTAGACACCAGGATCAGGCCTGCTAGCTCTAAAAATCTGTTTGGAAGTTTTTAAAGTGTTTGGGTTTTTTTTAATGCCACCTTGATGCTATCAAGTGGCTGCTTCTCTAAATGGACTGTTGGCTTCTTTTAATCCCTGTATATGTTGGTTTGCTATGATTAAGTCAACCTACGCATTCTTCAGATGCCTACAGCTTTGGAATTTAAACGTAAATTGCTTCTAGAAGAAACAAATGAAACTTGCATTGCAGACCTACCAAAAGTACATTAATATATATTAACCTGAAAGTTCCTGGCGGAATAAATTGAGAGCTTCAGCAGTGCTTCTTTCAGCAGTGCCATATCCAGAGACATTTAAATTCATTTTGATTTTAAATTGAGTTTCTTTCTAAATTCCAGGCCAGACCAGCAGTCATCTCTATTTCTCAGCATTTTTAATGAAAGCATCTGCTGTGCTGGACTGACGGGATATAAGAATAAGTGAATGGGTAAGAGAAGTAAGGGACTGACTATTCTGAAAAAGATAAGAACTGGGCTCAGGATGTGGATCAAATATGAATGTCTTCTGTAGGTAGAGAAAACTGGGCGATGGTGATTTCTGTCAGTACCTTTCACCCATCCATAAGGTGAGGACACTTTCCACAGGGCAAGTCAAAAAGAGAGACACACTGGAGTGTTAATCAAACTCTTTATAATTAGATTCCCCTTTTTTGTTTTGCACAACAAAAAAGACTGAAAGGAATCCTTCACCCTGAACTCTCATTCACATTTGTCCATCACCGTGTCAGAAATAAGACCTGTTAGGCTAAAGGAGAAATTAATCTAACCGTAACATAGCCCAAACAAAGAAGAGAACGTCTTTGTGCATAAGCAGCTTCACTTGATACTAAAGAGAGCTGATACACATACATACAGACTCTCTCAGAACACACAGGTGTACACATACACACAAACCCACATACATTTAATTTATAAGATCAAGGTTCATTTTCCTTTTGGCTTTGGAAAATGAATTCTGTTTACAGAAGGGCCGCTTGATATAGTACTGGCAGCATAAGGTGCTCTTTGTATTGATATAAATCAATGTCATTAACTCCTGCCATATCATCAGCAAGCAGGCAACAAACTCAGATTTTCTTAATCAGAATGACTAACTTCCATATGTAAAGCGCTATTGCCTACTTTGTTAGCTGATTTTATGATTTAACTGTCCTTGTTTTAACTTTTCTACCTATTTTTAACATAATCAGCTTATTATATAAGTATATTGCTGTCTTTATAGCATCGACAGCCAGAAAGATTAAAAAAAAGATCAAATCTCACTCCATTTTGATAACTACCTCTATGAGTAACAATTCTAATCTTCAGGCTCAAGCGACTGAATTTAGTCACAGAACCTGAATGTAGAAGCTTATGTCCCATTACATCACCTGGTGTCCTCTCACAGTTAGTGGAAAGAAATAGGTTTTTTCAATGTGTGTTTCATCTTGTCGTGAAGTTGATTATATGTCCCATGTCAAAAGTCTGCTTTTTTATCTCTTAATTGATAATAGAGGAATCTCAGGATGGCCAGCTCACATGTAGAGTTCTATAATGCCGATATCTGTTTTAAGGTGAAACAAATCGTCCACAAAATAGAAGTTCAGAACCATGAGGGGATCTTGCTTAGTAATCATAGACCAGATGTCAAAAGGCATCTTCATTCTTGGTGCAGTTCCACCATTTGCTCTGGGTATGCTTAGTTCCTTCTGCTGCATTTTCCCTGCCTCTGAAGGCAGGATATCTACCCTAAGCAGGGTTTTCACCCAGCAAATGTATATATAAACTTTATAGGAAAAATGATATTACTAGGTGAAAAATATAACAATTGTCCCTAGTGAAACCTGATTAGTTTGTTTTATTTAGGCAGACTCCAGCAGAAACAGGTAGCCATCACCTTTGTAGCATTAGGTGTTGCTTAGACAAATCATCCTGAGAAGCTTCCCCCATGCACTCTACTTCATAGAAAATGAACTCTTTGATTGTACCTACAGTAAGTATTGGGGTGGTAGTCTAAGCGTGTGTCTCTTCAACAAAAATTTGGTTCTGATTGCACAGAGCAAGGGGAGCAGCAGCATTGGTTTTGCCAGATCTCTTAAAAAGTGGTTTGGAAAGGTGGTAACTGGTCAGTGAGAGAGAAAAGTAACTTGTTCAATGTTAAGACTAAGCACTGAGTCCAGTAGAATATGAAAATTACTTGAACAATGGATGGCACAGCATGATCTTTTATTATGGACTTAGCTGTAATGAGTCTCTCTCACAGTTCATTTTGGCAGAGAGATGAGACCCCCCCCACACCTCCTCTCTCAGAAAGCAGAGATGAGAC
>JANZLQ010000078.1:529840-571850 GCA_026212715.1 Elanus axillaris | reverse complement strand
CACCTCCTCCCTCAGAAAGCCAGTGTGTAGATGAGCACAGTAAGCATAGTCTAGTATCACAAGTTATAATAAAATATGTGATAACACAGCATGCTTGGCTTGAGGTTGGTAGTTTTTCAGCAATAAACTTTATTTACTTTGTGTAGTGAACACAAAAACCTTGGACTGAGTCGTAATGTACCACTATGGTAATAGCGATTGATTCACCAGATGTCATACTGTAGGTAGTGCCCGTTACCAGTATCACATCAATAAGTACTAGGTTAGCACACTTACAGAAGGTGGAGTAAACAGTAAACAACACCCAGGGTTATTATTACATATGCAACTTTTCTTCATTTAAGTAGAAAACCAAAAAAGTATTCAGCAGCTTGGCTTAAAATGCAGAAGAGCAGCTATCAGCCTCATCTTTAAAGAAACTGATTTTTTAACTGCTAACTGATAAAACAATACATTAAATGTATGGGCTTCAGAGAAATCTGGATCTAGCCCAACCTCGTTGTTCTCTTACAGTTCCCATATGCATGCTACATGCAGAAATAAACACCTAGGTAGAATTTCTTGGTGTTAATATCTTCACAAATTTAGCAGTCATGCTGCAGTGTAGTAAGATGTGTCACTTTAGAGGAGTAAACAAAAAAAAACCCCAAGAAGTGTTTATGTGGAATATGTGTTATTTTCAATTCATTTATGTGCAAATGTGCTATTCAAAGGCTGTACTCATTTCTCATTATATTGTCTCCCTAATTTAGACTGTGTACTCCTTGTGGCCTAGATATTATCTTGGCATTTTCCAAGGCAGAGTGCATGCACTGCTACCACCACTTCTAGTAATAATTGAATAATCACCTACTGAGTCTTTTCTTATTCCTGTGATTCTTACTATATAGATGTGACAGTAGTAGTAGTTGACTGTTAAATCATTCTGAATGTTGGCTGTGTTAGCATATATGGACATAGGATTTAAGTCCTTGAATGTGTGCGCAATACTTTGCTGTTTCCACAGAAACATGGGGAATAGCAGATAGTTCTTTGTTCAAGTTTAATGTTAGAGTTTGTTCCAAAGTGCCAAAAAATGCAAAAACCATTTAGTAAAATATTTCATAGCTTAAAATCTTCTGTTTTATATGGTGGGTTAAAACACAGTTTCAGTGGTTTGTAGCCAAGAAGCTCTAAAGCACAATATATGCCAGATATGTAAACATGAAATGTTTTAATGAAAACACTGAGAATAACTAAAAGAAGTATCTTAGGTGAAAATGGTGAGAAAAAGGACTCGCGAAGAAAGTGTCAACAAAAGCAATGCTGAGCTTCAGCATCTTTGATCTAATTTTCATTTTGTCACTCAAAGCAGAAGTTGGACTCAAAGTTAGATTATCTCTAGACAAGGGCACATGTTACAGAACTCAGAAAGAGTTGACAACCTCTAAAAGAAGTGTTGATTTTTTCCCATTTAAAACTGAGATGGAAACTTTTAAATTGAAATAACAAAGAAAACTGAAAGCAAGGACAGAAAATTTGAAAACAAATGGAAAACTTGGTACCAGACAAAAGTATAGTATTTTGTTTTATTCCCAAGTGTTTTTCTGTCCAAAGTGATGTGATTTCATAGCATATCTCGCCTGAATGAAAAATCACAGAAAGTTCCTGCATTATGACCAAGCAGCGAAAACTCAGATATTTCAATGATCCTGAATGTGAGTTTGAACTAAATTTCATTTGGGCTGTAACACCTTTTTCCTGGTCCATCTCTGCTGTAAAATGTGCAGTCTTTTTATTTTTCTGTGTTGTATGAATCTGGCATGCAGAAGCATCTTTACGTCCCCATCACAGTTCTCCCGGTCCATCTTTAAAACTCTATTTGCGATGACTACCAGAAAATTGACGTGAGTTATATTATTTGTACATAAAGAACAGTGCCAGATACTGTCTTACGGTTCTGTTACTTCTTGTTTTGTACTTCAGTAGTAAACGCTTTGTTCATTGCTTGTAGGGAACATAATACAATAGATTTCCTTCCGTTCCTGTAATTCAAACCCATAATAATGGTGAGGGTGATGATAGGATGTTCAGCCCAGTATGCCAGACTATTATAGGAATAAAATGGTCCATTTATGCCTTTAAAGATTTTTTTGTTTTGTTTTGTTTTTCTTTGTGTTATTCTGTAAGTGGAATCATAGGGTTATTGAAACATGAAGCTACTTCTAGTAAGGATTTTTACTTTTGATTTATTGAGTGCTGTTAAACTCAAGTCAACCAATGAGGTAGTCAAGAAATAAGTGTAATGGAAAATGTCACCAGCTATGGAGTCATTCAGTGCAACAGGTAAACCTGGACTGAAAGGAATTTGGATCAGAAGGAGATTACCAAACAAGAGCTGATATGAAATATGCTAGAGCATAAGGTTGTAAGGATAAATGACCATTTTGTTAACTTGCTATGTGATTAAGTAATGAAGAGTCCAGAATCTTGAAAAACCCCACTCAGAAGAACTGGAGGAAGGAGCTAGCAGAGTAATAAGCTGAATATGTTAATTTTTGGGTTTATGATAAGAGTTTTGTAAAACATACACATTTTCATGGTACTCCAAAAATGGGAACTTGCATTGTATCTAGCTCTGCATATATGTCCTGCCTATGTCTAAAATGAAGTATGCACATTTCAGAGAGCACATGTACTTTGGAAATGAGACCACTGCTGGCAAATATCCTAAACTATGTTTTTGATTCCTTGCTTATTCTCAGTCTTCCATTTGCAGCCTTAATAAACAAGGAGGAGAAAAATTGAAATGGCAACTCTTTGAGATGAGGAATAGTGAAACTGCTGTACAAGTTACCTTACACACACACTTTATGTTTAAAATACAAATTGTAATAGGAGTAGCAGATGCCATTATGTAAATTCGTTCTTCTAACAGTGATTTCAATGAAGTAAAGAAAATATAGTCAGAATTGTGCTTGGTGTATTTGCATAATTGCACATCTGAAAGACTTAAGTGGTAATAACCATTGTTAAATTATTTTGTAATATGATTTTTTAAAATTCAAACTAAAGTTTCAACAATTACTAATTGAAGGGAATTAACTAGGTATGACTACTAAAACCAAACACAACCCATTTTCAATCTGATCTTAAAAACTGAAATCCTATGATTTTCCTTGTTTAGCTTTTCTGGTTTCTCACTTGTCAACTTGCCTTATTTAGTTCCTGGGGTCAATGTTATTATGCTTTTATTGATCTCTAGAAAAGCCGCATCAACTTTGATATGAAGATCTGATGAGATCCAGCTTTCAGAAAATAATTTTGGCCATGTGTTGTGATGGGATTGGAAATGAAGATTGCATTGTAGTGAATTTACAGCACGGTTGTTATTAGCAAATTGAATAAACCCATGGGACTCTCTCATATAGACTGAGTGGGAACAGTTTGCATCAAGTGATAGTCCTGTATATCTGAATGTATATTTTATTCAGCATGCCTCCTTAATTTTAAGTGACTGGGAAGACTGCAGAAAAATAGAAGGTAGGTTTAGAGGAAGGAGCCATGCATGGTGTCACCATGCCTGAATCATCTATCAGACGCCTGGCACAGTAAAAGGGAACACCCTCCCCTTGGGTGGACCCTATGTAATTTTCCTCTTTTTGTTTATTACAATAATGCAAGAGAGGCAAGTACTGAGAATGTTTCTACTGGTGGGTCATTGAGTTCCTTGTCATGAAAGTCCATTCATATAAATGAATGCAGTCCACTGCAAATGATAGTGTTCAGATGGGTCAGAAACCATAGCAATTTCATTATGTACAGAGAGGCCTTGCGGAGAAATAAATCTCCTGCACATTACATGCTAACAAAGGTAGCAGATGTTGGATTTGGAAAAGAGAGGACCAAGAGGCAGAAGATTAATAATGGAAAAAACCAGCTGGATAAATTTTAAGCTACTTGAAAAGCATGTTTGCAGCAGGATTTTCTTTTCTTTCTCAAAATTTTTTTGTGTAAAACCTTTAGTTTTCTTTCTGATGGGAGTTTTCTTTTTCTGAATATAACTTGCATCTGTATAGAATGGTCTACACAGACAGTAGAGAAAGAGAGCTGTAGCCATCCCAGCATGTAGGAAAAATTAGCTTTTTGAGAGCTGGACCCATTCAAAAACTCAAACCGCAAAGGCAGAAACTGGGCGAGTGTGCGTGAGTGCATGCAAAAGGGGGGAAATAATTCCATATCCTCTTACCAGCATTTATTATTTTTAAAAGATGAGTGGCTAAAGGTAAAGAAGAAGGTGGCAAAAGTTGTAGAAAAAAAGCACCGTGTTGAGATGGGGGCTCTGCATGGTTCTAAGTAATTATTCCTATCACGTAGCATAGGTTATGTATTTATGAAATATCTTGGGCAGACATGCCAATTGAGATAAAATCCATTAACGATGAATCTTGCAAGAATCCCTATAGCTTCTCATCACTCAATATCAGGCATTAAGATTGAATATAGGCATCAACATAGAAGATTACAGTCTCTGTAGAACTGACACCGGAGAACAGAGACAGGCAAGTCATCATCAAGCACAGAATTCTTCTGCTGAGAATAATTGCCTATTTGCTCTGCATTCGAGCTCTGTTCTTTGGGCTTAGATCTCCTGCACATCTAGTTAGAACTTGCAGGATTAATATCAGGTTTCCTGTCACCTTACTCATTACTTTTGTCAGTGGAATTCAAGGAGAAAAGTCAAAAACATGTTTTCTAGAGGCTATTTCTTAAGGACTTACCTTTTTTCTTTTTTGTTTAAATAGAAACCTGTCTGTTAGCATGTCAGGTTATTTCTTTAGGCTACACTGGAAAAGACATCTGAATAAATTGCGATTTTACAATACAGGTATTGTTGCTTGAAGATCATTATTGCGTTATCCTTTCTACCCACAGCCACACCTTCAAAAAAAAGAGACTTCAGAATGGAAAAAATGGGTTGAATAGCAGATTGGATGTGTTCTCTTTGGACTTCTCTTTCGGAAGACTTCTGTTCTGAGTCTTAGAGCATGGGAGCAATGCTTTGAATAATGTAGCACTACAAAAACGTGCTTAATTTGTTTAATGTAGTGCTAGGAAATCTCGGGAGGCCTTTGTGTAAAGAACGATGATATACAAATGGCATATTAAGAATCTTCTCTGGAAAAAAAAATATGTCTTACTACTAATCATGTAGGATTCTGTCAAAGGAAAAAAAAAAAAAGGCAATCATCCCTTAACTTTTAAGCAGTTTTCTTTAGAAAGTTGACTGGCATTTGTGAATGGAATGATGGATGGACATGGAGTGCCATAAGACCAGTAATCACATGGTCCCACTGACTTCAACAGATTTAAAACAGCAGTTTAATTCTTCACGCAGAGGAAATTTGGGTAAATTAATACAATCCCAAAGATAGAGCAATTGCTACTATAACCTGCTTTGTTCCAAAAGTGTAAGTGCTATTATGGAAAATAAATTACTGGGCTTTGTTAGTCGCTGCCACTGAAATTAGTGAGTGTACTGGCATACTTACTACTTCTCTTCCCTTAACGTTGAGATTTTTTTCATTGTTTTATGCACCCTCATGTATGCCCCTCAAGTTCTAGCTATTATTTCTTCTCCCTGTGTTACAAAAATGTAAAGGATGTCATTTTCATTTCCTAATGATTACCTCCATGATCTGCCTAATTGTTAATTAGCTTATAAATCCTTGCAATAGAGTAACAATGCCAGCCAGTATTTGACAGAAAAATATATGTATTCCTATGCTGAACTGTCTTCTTTTGTCCTCACTCAACTGTTTTCATGGGGCAGATTTTTTTTAAAGGTTCATATACACAGAATAGTTATTAGTTGATTTGGCTTCTCTGCTATCACTGATCTTGGCTTTGTTGGTGTTTTAAAATATCATTCCGTACATTGTTAAAGTGAGGGAGCTTCAGATCATGCAAAAGTTGTCTGGAAAATAGATTTTTGTATCAGAATTGGAAATGAAATGAAAAGTAATGAGAAAAGGAATTAGGTTAAAAGGCCAGAAAACCCATTAGAAACTGTATGTTTATGTATTATCTAGCAAATCAAATGTCAGGGGAAGACATTTGTGAAATAATTATCAATCATTTAAAACAAAAAGGAAGCAAACAACAGAAGCCTACATTTTTATATTTCAGAGCCTAAATCCAGGCTGCTCAATCCATAAATAAAGAAATTACATGGCATTATTCTGATTTTAAAAGGTCTTGAACAGTCACAGCTTCCCTCGCAGTTGCACTGTCAGCAGCTTTGCTGGAAGACTTCACTCCCCAAACATTGGTTTCTGTTCAGAGGTAGCACATTGTTGTTGAAGTGAGGGGTTTCACTTCCCACATGGAGGAGAGAAGACCACTGAAATCACATTCACCAGAGTTGTCAGAGCCAAGCAATCTCAACAACGTTGAGACTAAATGTGGAGTGAGACCTGGGGATGGACATGGGCCTTGCCAACAGGAAGCTTGGCTTTATGAAAAGGAATATTAATGGTGAAGCAGGACGGTGATAAATGCAGGGAAGAAAATGACCATTCTGTTTTCCCTTCAAGTTTCCCTTGTGCAGGCATTCGCATTCAGATTTGTGCGTGCTATTCTCTAAGGTCTCAGTGTCTTGAACTGTCTCTTTACTTGTGCCTGACACTGTTCGACATAGGGATGTTTTCAGAAAATCCCAGAGGTTTGCAAAGGTAGGTAAATTTTGAATAATCAACTGTACTATGCTGTTCTTGAAATCAAGCTGCAGAACTTCTTGAAAGTAAACAGGGACAAGTCTATATTTAGCTAAATTAGATTTTTTTAAGTACAGACTTATTTCTGTCTGCCTTCGCAGTAGCATCATCATTGGCTTTATATGAAGGTGACAGGGACAGGAGCACAACCTATTAGGTGACATTGCCGTCTAGGGATATAGGAGTGTGAGCCTGGAATAGCTAAATATTACAGTAAATAATACAGGTTTGTTTGAAGCTTTAGCTACCTGCATTTTTACTGTTCAGATGTTCTGTAGTTGATAGCTTTCCACAGATACCTGGCAACGTGCACATATACAGATACGTATATGTATATATGTTATGTGCAGAGACACGAAGATGCACAGAGAAATGTATATATGTATACCTATAATGGCATCCAATCCTTGTTATCGTTACAAGCTCAATTTTCATGAGCACTGTAGAGGGAGTATCGTCTGATGAAGCATTTTAGTGAGTAGATGGTGGTGTTGCAAACTTGGATCAGTGAAAGAGATCTACCCTGAAACAGACTGAAGTAGGAAACGAGGCTGAGAAAATAGGGTGCCTAAGCAGAGCAGTGTGAGAAGGGCTGTCTAGTGAATAAATATGGCACAAGAACTCGGGAGATCTGTACTCCTGACTGTGTGACACTGGGCAACTTGCGTTATCCCTGTGCTGCAGCTCGTCTCTTTGTGAAACAAAGAAAATACTTCACTACCTACTGGGAGAATGAATCCATTAGTGCTTGTGCGGTGTTTGCAAACAAAGTCTGTGATAAGCGCCATAAAAAAAAAAAACTCATTAACTATACAAAAAGTGGCAGCAGAAGTTACCTTGAAGGAGCGTGACATGACAACAGTGAGAACTACATAAGCATGCTTATACCCTAATCCTGCAACACTAGTACATATTGTATAATGTAAATAGGAATAGTTCAGTTAGTATGAGAAGACTCTCTTATGGTGGAATTATAAAGCAAGAGTAAGAGATATGGGATTAAACTTGGAGTAACTCAGTGTTCATTTTATATGCTATGTAAAAACTGATAGTAAAAGCAAGCTAGTTTGGTCCAAGCTGGCCATTTCAAATAACTTTATTTTTCTTCTAGTATGGTAAAGCAAGTCTTCCTGGAGCAAACATGCAATATTATTCTGGCTTGACACAAAGACACCCTAAAAGCAAGAGCTTTTGCCCAAATGCCCTTTCATCTTTGCTTATCCAGGGGCAAAAGCAGTCTGGTGGACAGGCTGGGCTGAGCCCTGGGTCACCGTGATTGCATCCAATGTCACATGTGCTAGTATTTCTGTCCAGGAAACACATTCTGTCCAGGCTAGTTAAAAACCCTGTGCACATACCATGTAGCCGACCAGTAAGTTTCCAGGAAATCTCATATGACTCTGTCCCACTGAATGCACAATTTGATAGATACACATTAATTATGTGGTACCTGTCCAAGTAGTCCAGTTCTCTGGGCACCTCAGGCAGAGGTGTTGACAAAGAAATCTTATATTTTTCATCTCCTGCTCCACCAGCAAGTCCATGCTGGCCTTTTCAATGAAGCTTTCTCCACCCTTGGCGTGGAGTCTTAGTATCACTGGTTATCTTATCTCCAGTATTAGAAGTTTGTCCTTCTCAGTTTGCAGTTAAGATTTGGAGCCTGAGAATCTGTCCACCCTGCTGGTAAGAGTCCAAGAAGTGGAACTGTACTGCATAGGAATAACAAATGTGGCTTAATGACAGCATTTTTAACCATTTGCTGTGGCTCCTTTTAGGATCAACAATCAGCTAGAATCCTGATGCTGAATAAAATCTAGGTTTCTCTTACTCCTCTCCTCAACACTGCTACTAAAGATATAAATAAACCACTTTCTACCATATTTTAGAGTTACAATCAAGTGTCATAAGGCAGTACAGTATTCTACTGTTGCGTTAATCCTGCAGCATTAATACTGATATCAGTGTGTTGTGGTTCATTATCTGGAGATTTTATTTGTGTGCAAATCCTAGCTGAAGTATTTAGAGAATGTTTACAAATTTGTGTAGTATTCATGCTTTTGTTACTCAGTCTTTATGTTACCCTTCATTTAAACTTCATTGTTCCTCTTCTGACCATCCTCGGGGCTGTGGGATTTTTCTTCCATCTCCTGAACTAGAAAACGTTCTAGAAAAGGTTTTCTCCCTCTCACTTCAGTCTGTTTGTCTCTCAGCAGGCTGCAAAGTTCAGTACTGAGTTGGTCATCTCATGGCAGGAAAAAGCCGTGAGGTCTCTGCTGCTAGGCCTGCCACATTCCTCAAAGTAAAAAAGTTGTTCCTTTTAATTCTTACTCTACTGTGCTGTCTTCAAGTTTTATTAGCAATGCAGAGTAGACTTTGTTCTCTGGGTCCAGGGAAATACTACACTGTAAGCAATAAAGCTGGCAAAAAGGTAAAAAAAAAAAGGAACTGAGAGCCAGATTAGCGTCTCTGTTAATGGCAGAGTGAAAAAATATGATGACGTTTGCAATGGACTCTTATTAAGCTGGTGGAAATTGCAACCCAGAGGTCATACACTTAGTCACTGGCAGCAGAATGTTGTCACTCCCTGCTGGCTGATTCATGAAAATCATTTGCTCTGAAGAAAATTGCTGCTTCTTATCAGCTGGAGATGGCTTTTGTCAGGCCAGACTCTGATACTGCTGTTTGGTTGTGATCATGCTTTGAATAGAGTTGCCCATAGACTCATCATGCCAGCACGGCTGTGTCCACATGCCTCTAAACCAGGGGAGGATCTGACCCAAATGGGGACAAAACCTTAAAGAATGGTTGGATTTTGGTGTCAGAGCCTGTTACTGTTTCTCATAATGTAATTTATCTGGAAGAGAGGTCCTTGCTTTTTCACCTTTCACGTACTCAGCTCTAATTTTATCTCCTGTGGCACTTAAGTACTGAATCATCTACAGAGTTTTGAGATAAGCCTTTAAACCAACTTTGAGAACAGAGCCTTGGTATTTTTGTGTAGAGAGTCTACAGTCTCCTCAGTTTCATTCGTGTTTTGATGCCATACAATTACTCTGAGACCATCCACAGTCTTAGTGGGTTCCTCATAGCGCAGCAGAACAGGTCTTCAGTCTCTGTTTTCAGACAAAACCACAATTTTTTATAAACTTCTGTCATGCTTGCTATAGGCAGTGACATTTAGCCCATCCATTTGCTTTTTCAGTTACAATGTTTTCTTGCTACAATCTTTGTGCTTGTGAAGGCCCCTGTTGTCATCCAGAAATGGAGAAGGATATGAGCTGCCTCTGCTCTTGTGTGAAGCTAGAACATTTTCAAGGGCAACTCAGAAGCTTTCCGCTCCCTTCTCTTTATGTTTTTTCCTTCATTTTCTTAAGATGCTTTTCTTTGCCTATTCCTGTACCTTTTTTATTATTATTATTTTTTTCACCTCTTCTTCCATGTTGTGTTTGGCTCACTCCTGTTGTTATTATTCCAGTATTTTTAACTGAAAGAGTAAAGGGTTGATTCTTACTTTGCCAATCTTAGCATTGAAATCATATTTCTTTTGTAATTTTTTTGGACCTGTGGCAAAGCAGGATCTAGCCTGACCTTCATACAACCTCTGAGATACGTATTACACAGAGTTTTAGATTAGGCTGTCATTCAGTCTCTAACATGTAAGTTTGCTTCCTTGTCTACCCTCAGCTGAGAGCTCTGCAATTGAAAATTTCAGAAGGGTTTAGTGTTATCTATTTAATATTCTAGGGTATTGTCTCAGATGGTAATAAAGGATTTTTAAGATGCAAGGGTTAGAATTTTCCTTATGTCATAGCACATTAGATTTAGTGTTGGTGTCATCAACACATTTTGAAAAGAGCTAAGAAGAATGAGTAAGATCTTCCATTGTCTTGGGAAAAGATTATAATTTCACTTTTTTTTGGCTTTCCCTTTGGATGAAGTATCATCATAAAAAGGTGACTTAACGGAAAATTCCCAGTGAAACCACTATGCAGTTTTCTGTCATAGAAATCACAGGTACAGTTGTGCCTTGAAGGCAGAGACTTACTTTAAGCTGTTGCAAAGCCTTTATGTCCTGGCAGGAGCTCCAGGTGGTATTATGCTTCAGGGCCTTGCTGCCTTCTTGCCCTTCAGGGAAACAGGAGCCATTGAGCAATTTCTTTTTCCAAGGCCCTTTCTTCCTTTCCTGGCACATGCATTCCAGTGCTACGTTTGCTCCCGACCTGAGGGTGCTTGGTGATGGGATCAGTGATGTTCCATTCAGTAGCACCCAGAAAAGCCTGTCTTGCAGACTCAGGGTTTGGTAGTTGCCATGGGGAGCAGCCGAGGCACCAAATCGGAGCTGCAAGGGGTTTTGGTGTGTCCCGTGGGTGCCGCAGAGGCAGCGGTCCATGTTCTGAGCTGCTGCTCACCCCTTCTGCTGGGGAGAAAAAGGGAAGGGGTATCAGCATCCTTACTTAGATGGTGCTTCCAAAGTATTCCCTCCCTCCCTTTGGGTCTCTTTACAGGAGGAGACGGTAGAGCACGCATTGAGGTTTTGTGGTACACAGTAATTATCCTGTCCAAGGTGCTTAGCGTGATTTGGATATTCTCTACCACAGCAAAATGAACTCCTGCCTTTAAGAATCAGTCAGTCACTGTCTTGTAAATGCTTTCTGCTGTGTAACCTATAACCGGCCACAGTTCTGACACAGTTGGGGTCAAATCCACTTTTTAAAGGTGTTCCTGTATTTAAGTGAGGGAGCTGGCAATGCTGTGTCTTAGCTTCTAGCAAACTCACTCATTTTAAGGCATACACATTATGTCTTTCAGTGAATGCAGAAGAATAAAATGAAAGAAGGGCAATAACAATAAAAAGAATTTTCCCTTCAGCTTTTCCTTCTTTCTCACAGTAGTGGCAAAATTATATTGCTCAGCTATGTTTTAGATTATAAGCAGTTAGAGTTTTTGCTGCTGCACCCAGTAGTTGTTGGAATGTGTGTTAATTAGAACTGATTTAAATAAAGGGATTTTCATTAGGCAGTCTGAGAAAAAAAAAATCTGAATATTTCTGAATATTTTTAAACTGTTGAACAGATTGATAGCTGGTTAAAAATTGGGTGGGTGTTTTTCATTTACACAGGAATATTTCATACATCCACAGTAATCAGTGCTTTTAGGAATATGCTGTTTCAGCTCTGATATCAAGAAGATCATGTTACTGCTTTGACCATGCACAGAGCATCTTTATCCAAACAGAATCTTTTTTTCCTATTGTAAGAATTTTCTGCTGCTGCTTTTTAACAGGCTATGAGTAGAGCTGCAAGTAATGTTAGCATTATATATATGGCCACTTTTTATTGCAGTGACCATTCACAAAGACACAACAGATAGTTCTTTTGCCACAATCGATAAACAAAATTTAGTATGTAAATATGTACGTCTGAATTGAATAAGCTAATGGTCATAAATGAAGCACTGTTTCCTCATGCAGTTTAACACTGGGTTGCATAATCTCTTCTGGACATTAATGATATACATATGTTGGAGTGTGAGCAACAAATGTCAAGACTCAACCTTAATTAGTCAAAAAAGATGTCTGTGTACAGCAATTATCATTATGCTGGTGGAAAGAAATCATTGTATTGACAAAAGACATTTGGCCAGGTTTCCTTGTTTATATTAAAAACTTATGTTTGAAAAGAATTTTCTTTTCTCTAGTGTTAGTTCTAGTAGTATCACACAGACAGGGAATGATGTGATGGTAATGTTCTGGTTTATCTAAATAAATACTAAATGAAAAGTAATAAATAATAAAATTAAATTCAAAATAAATAAATTCAATACTAAATAATAAAGAAATACTTAAACAGCTACATGAAACAACCTAGTATGAGCAGAGCCAGAATTAATTCTTTGTGCTGCATAAATTCCAATCATTTTGTCTCTGGACTGTCAGTGCAAGTAAGTTTTTCTTAGTGGGATAATAGCAAAGTTTCTGTGATCAATAATATTAGTTTATGAGAATAGTAAAAATAGATTTTATAGCAGAAGCACAGAGCTATTGTTTTGAGAAGCAGCTTCGGATAAAAGCTTTGCATTTGCTCTTTTTCTCCTGAGACTACTAAAGAGAACACTGAGAAGTAAAATGAGTGACCACAGACGCAAGTAGGGTCACCCATTACCAGGGATTCATTTTATTTCCATTAGAGTGGAACTAGAAAGCATCTCACACTATTTGTACCTGATTTTCCATTATAAATTACGGTACATGAGATCATTTAAAAATCGCTGAGCCTTTCAGATGAAGCTGACTCTGTTGCTGTTCCTTAATAATTGAACAGTAAGAAATACAAGATCTCCATTTCCATCCAAACAAAATAACTTCCGAGATTACGGGAGAGGGTGAAAAGGTGTATGACGTACAATCTTCCTAAAAGCTCATCAGGCAGGCTCAGAAGGGGATTTAAAGAGTGGGTTTGGGTTCACATTTAGAGGGTGAGGTTTTTTCAGTTGACTTCTACCTGCAGATTGGAGTCCTGGGACCACACTCGCAGCTGGTGTACGTTGGTACAGGAGCATTCAAGTGGTACACCAGTATGAAGTAAATGCACTAAAGTCAGGGTGCTATTTGTTTAAAAACACGCTAGAACTCAGACCTCTCCTCTTGTTCACTGCTGCAACATACGAACTTTCAGCTTTAATGCTTATCTGCGATGAGGGGCAACGCCTTAGGACAGGAGAACCTCACTGTGTGGTTTTTTTCTGAAAACTAGTTCCTGATGACAGGCTAGTCGTGGTCGTCATCTTGGGTTTCTTTACATGTTGTTACTAACATGAAGGGGTTGCAGCTTTAAGTTTAAAGACCCAGTAACAGACTAGCACCTGTAATTTTTGAGTGCTGGCACTGAAAAAAAAAGTGCTGGGAGAGAAAGCAAAGTTCATAAAAGAGACTCCAGTGTAACTGCTGTCGTATTTACTTCCAGTTCAAGTCACAGGCTAGGGGCCTGTGCCACAACTCGTCGGAGGTATTGAAAGTGTTCTCATCAACTGGATCTGGGGATCTTGGGTTGGATATTATCCATGTGACCGCTCTCTAGTTTTTTGTCGCACATGGCAGAAGTGTGTGCCTGTGGGGCAAGTCATGGTCTAGGAATTCACAGTGAAGAACAGTAAAATGTTTTAAAATGCTTTCAGGAATATTTTTTAAGTTTGGCATTTTTTTCATTTCACTTAGAGGAATCAAGTCCTGCCCAAACGTGTGTAGTCTAACGAGCCTCTGAACCAGTAAGCCAATGGCATAAAAATGGTAAAAGCAACCCTTTTTTTTCTTTTTTCTTTTTTTTTTAAATCATAGAAGTCAGAATTCCAGACAGTAATTAGCATTTGCAAAATCTATACAAAAACATTAAAAAAAATTTTTGTTGTTCTTTGAAAACTGTTCACATTTATCAGCTGTTGTCAATGGGGAGAAACTCTTGATAGGGGACCGCTGCGTTAGAGTACCTTTATTCTACTAATTACTTGCATAGTTTCCAAAAAAGCTATGTAGGCTCTTCTTTCTTCAGCGTCTTGCTTAGTTACTCTGGCATGAGAGAACTACAGGGAAACCGTGGCACATAAGTTCCACACAAAAATTCTTCAAACATGGAAACGTGGCTTGGTTTCTTAAGCATTCACTTTTTAACAGTGCTGACTGAGCAAGTGTGACACTTTGCTTATTTAAGAACAAAAGAAGTGTCATTTTATATCTACTTGTTTCAATATTTATTTATTATCTATCTCACACATAACATGTGAAGAGCTTTCAATAACTCGTAACCAATACTCCTCTTCAAAATATGATACTGTCTCATTTTTTGGTACATGGCTTTTCCGGTGAGGCAGGAATCCAAGGGAGTCTATCAAGGTGTTTTTTGGAGGAGGTATTAACCCAGTCAAATTCTATGTTTTGTAATTAGAATTGGCACATTAAAACAACGTGCCCCAAATTTCGGTTGGTTATGAGTCCTGTCTGAAAGTCATGGAAAACACAGGTCTAAGCATAGGAGTGTAAATTATTTCTGCAAACTGATGCACATACTTAGTTGGTTTGGGTGCACAGTCATTCAATAAGAGGACCTCCTCTTTTGCTGTAAAGGCGCTTGGAGAAATTTTAACAGTGCAAACCAAATCACTCCTCAAAGACCCCACTTCCTTTTCAAACAGTAGTTGAAGGTCATGAAGAACTGCCACAGCACCGGGTGCGAAGGATGAGCCCCAGCTGATGGGTTTCAGTGTTTACTCTGGGGGCCTCCAATAGGGCAGAACTTGGCTGTTGAATCATCAGGCTTAGGAAGCTGCTTTGTCTGGCAAAACTCACAGGCCTGACTCTGCTCTTGCTCGCAGTTACCTCACATTTATATTTGGCTTCAGTATAGTGGCTTTGGGTTCACTGACAATCTCTCCCTAACTTCTTTGAGCTCAGATTCAAGCCTTTTGTTTCAAATAAAGGCAGAATCCAACATTAAAGTGTAGGGTATTATTTAATTAGTTATTAAAGTTAATTAATGAACTCCTTATTTCTGTTCTGGATTTGCTCCTCATCCATTCGTGCTCTCCAGTGGAGACCAGCACTAGAGTTGGTTGAGAAATGGAGTTTGTTAAAAAAACAGCATTATATTACAACATTTCAGCACTGTTTTAATACTGCATTTCAGCTTTGCTATTTTGATTGATTTTATTTAAGTTTCAATACCATATTGAAGCATCTGTTTCTATATGTTATCTCCCTAAAATAATGTATCGAGTTATAACAGTTTCTCCTTATCAGCAGCATTGGAATGGAGCATTTTAATAGGCCTGAATCAGGCGCTCTCAATCTGCTCTTGTGTTGAAAATTTAAAAAAGAAAATAGTTATTTCAACAGAAACAAACTGTAAAATGAATGTTGCGGTTTCTCATAGAAAGGAGACTCTAGTTTCTGATCCACTCTAACAAATCTTTATGGGGGCTTCTGGAACAATATGATTAAGTATAACTGTTCTGTGTAGTAGCTGGGGCGTTTGCGTCAACTGCAACAAGATCTGGACTACATTTCACAGGTGGCATGCTGTTTCTCCAATGTGTGCATACAATTAGCTGTTCTACCTGCTCCAAGTAATTTCTGTTTCACAGAATAGAAACACTAACTTTATGCTTGACACACTATTTCTCCTCTGGGATTTGTTTTCCTTTTCTAATATATTCTTGCTCTTTAGAAATAATTATTATACAAAAAGATGAAAGGATTGCTTCCCATTTCTTAAGACAAAGAGGTGAACTAGAGATAATTACTTAAGCTATAATACAGTTTATCAAAAGAAAATCACTTTTTTTTTTCTTCCTAGCCAAACAGATGTTTGCTTTTTAATTGTTGCTTTGGGGTACTTTTCTGTTGTGTAAAGCTGTTTCCCCAATTTCTATAATTACACTGTGAAAGTGGTATGTTGTAGAAACTAAAATGCAATGTTAACTCATTGTTTTGCTTTCATAATCAGCTGTACAAGTCCACTGAATACCATGTAGTTAAATTTAACTGTAAATCTATTGGGCAAATATACTGCATATTGCTTGACCTGTGTAAAAACAGTGGCTCTTGCAAAAACACTGAGCAGCAAGGAATCATATGAACATGTAATAGTGTGCTTTCATTATACTTCTATATATGTATGTTTGAGTCTGTCCTGTGACATCACATCCAGTATCATGGGCTTCTGGGATAAAAGCTATTACCCTGTCCTTCAACAAGTCAAGCGCTCCATGTGGGATAGGGCAATGTGTTTATTTGCTTCGTTACTTACGGTTTCCTTACTCAGCTAACGCTTTGTCCTTACATGTCCTTTTGTCCTTTCGCGTCACGTACCATCTTTTGTAATTCTTCATCTTCATTTTCCAAGAGCAGAATAGCTACGGCTGTGTTTTCTAATCTTCCTTGGAGTTTGAGTGTTGTTTATTTATGTCTTTGGGATGAATAAGTACTATGTGACAGAATTTTCCCAGAAGGCAGCAGACACAGTAGAGCAGAGAGTCGCTCTGTTGATGGGGTCCTGAAACTTTTACAGTTTTAAAGCTTACAACAGCAAAATTCATTTTGTAAATAAACTCTGCGGGTTCTGTAGAGACCGTAGTCCTGCTGGGTACATCCATCCGAGCCCAGGTATAGAATCAGAACTTTAACTTGCTCTGTCCTGCCTTGCCTCTAGAGCTTTTGTGTCTCTCATGTCTCCCTCTGAAATACTGTATGAGTAAACAGGTCTGCTTACAAAGTGTCTTTGATGTTCCTGTAGGATGAAGTTTTTCTTAAAGACTAAAAATGATTGACCTATGCCAGAAAAAGGGGTTGGTTCTTGCATGGATGTTTCAATCAGATATTCTGTGTGATTTGTACATGAAAATGTTACCAAAATACTTAAAATTCTAGGGGGGGGAGCTAAGAAGAAAATTAGTTAACAAAGCTTGATCAGTTTGGATGCTTGGTGTAATTGTGAACTCAGTTGTTGCTCTGCTTCATTATTTATTGTGGAGGAGGATTTGCCAAGGCTGAAAAATAAATTAATCCAACTTTTTCATAAAAACATACTTTGAAAAAGATCATTGACTGTGCACTGACCGTTCATTGAAATACCAATGACTTTCTCAGCATTTTTCTTCACATTAACAAAATGAAGGTGTTTAAAGACTCATATGAATGTTCACAATGCACTTGTTGCTAGTCTGTCTACTGAAAATGTTACTTTCATTTTTGCAAGAGATGAGAAGAAGAGATTAAACTCTTCCTGACATGCTGAAAAGTATTCTGTCTTCAAAAATATTCATAGTGAAAGCAGTTCAAATACATAAATATGTCTTGTTATTACTTTTTAAATATGTAATTCTTGCCATTGCTGGACAGACGATGCTATATGACTGAATTGGAAGCTGTGGAGGACAAGCTTTTCTCAGTAACTCTTCAGATAGAAAAAGTTTCAGAGCACCTGAAATAATGAAAAAGATTCACTGAATGCAAATGGCAGCTTTCATCTTCCTTTATGAAGCACATGCTTATGAATATATACATTTTTGCATATGTAGATGCTCAAGTGTATCTGCCTTCCGATGAATGAAAGACTAAGGAAATTATGTATTCAGAACTAGTTACAAGTTTGCTTTTTTTATTGAATTCTCCAATTTAATGGAAGTTGCTTTCCTGAGATGGAACATTTCTAAGAGGCTGCCGGATTCAAGAAGGGGGCACTGTTATCCCCATCTCCTGACGTCTAAAAGTTTTGTCCTATTTTAAAGACCAGTGTTGCTTTTGGTGATATTAACAGCCTTTTGGCAGTTCAGTGCTGTCTGTCTGCACAGTCTGTCCATCTAAAGTAGCGGAGCATGAGAAGCTGATCTCCTAAGGGAACTCCAACAATATCGACAGGCTTGATTGACATAAAACCAGTCTCTCTCTTTCACCTCCGCTGAACTCTCAGAGCAAATTCAGAGTCTGATTGAAGAGAGATAGGGCTTTAGACATTGACTTCCATGGGAACAGAATTTGAACACTAGCAACTACTGCCCTCTCCTAAAGCAGCCCTGAATATCTTGGCAAATGCTGTTTAGAAGCACTATCAATTTGATCCCACTTCCTTCTCTGGACTGAAAGCCAAGTTCAGGGCTATTTATGTCTTATTAAATAGAGCAGGCTTTGGATGGGAACTACAGCAAGCATTTAAATCTTCTCCTTGAAAAATGGGTTACGGCTTAATGAACCTTGTTCAGGTTAAAGCTGTTATTTATTCTTGATATTTGTATTTGTTACTGTCAGGGAGAAGTCAAAGAAAGAGCAGTGCCTTCTATCTTGAAGAGTTTATCAGGATGAAATAGCCTGAAATTTGTCTCAAGTGAATCAATTCTCACTTTTCTGACAGGAAAATACCAACAGTAGATTTTCCAGATATGCTTCAAAATACCACACATGCTTAAAACTTTGAGGATGTCAAGAACCATACAAAAAGATGTGCTTATCAGTTCAAAATATGAACATCTACAGATATCCAAATTACATTTTCTATCAAGTCAGCAGTACAAAAGGTGAGAGAAGAGGCAGGGACACAAGCATTTATTTTCAGTCAGTGCGTTCATATAGAGGAAAAGGAGAAAAGTAAAACTTCAGTCCATAAATTGAAGACTGTCTGTCTGGAATGGAAGAAAGCAAAAGCAGAAAAAAATTAAAAGATTCCCTTTTTTCTTTCCTCCCCTTCTGAAGTATTTGGGGGTATAATATCCCACTTCTGCTGCAATCCTTTGATATTATTTGTGTAATGTTGATATTGTTTGAATATCAACATATTGTTTGAATATGTTCCTAAATATTTTCTTTTTGAATTGATAACCGTGGTACCTGATTGTGATTTTTTTTCTTGTCTGAAGTAAATTTATTATTTTTAAAGCACTTCTGACATTTCATGAAACCATTAAAAAAGAATTCTACTTAGAAATAGTTTTCCTGAGACAGCGGAATAGGATATGCTCTTTCCGGTATCTTCTGTTGTTATGTATTTGATTAGTAAGAATGATGGTACTAATGTCAAATATTCATGTGCATCTGATCCTGCAAAGCCTAAAGAACCTTTCTTACAAGGGATTTCAAGAGGGCTGAAGTAAACTTGAACTTAGGGCAGCATGTTTGAACCCCTAAGACTCTGTTACGCTCCACCTTATGTCGTGAAAGAAGAGAGGTTATTAATTTGATTTCTTTGTATTTTGAGGTTGGTTACTATAGTTGTTTCCAGGTGTAAACTATTAAGACCTACACCACTTCAGAGGTAATAAGATAATTTTCTATCTTGCTGGATGTAATATGCTATGTGCTTGTGGTTTTCTTTTTTTTTTAAAAAAAACAAACAACAAAACAACAACCCCAGAGCATCATATTTGGACTCTGTCTTCCTGTCAGAACATTTTCTTTTGATCTTTTATGTTAATGTTGATTGACACAGGTTGACCTTTTTCCCCAGAATTCTCCTCAGTTTGCAGTAGGAGAATATAACCTCCCGTGCAGAAACTTGCCTGTGAAGGGCATGGTACCATTGTCCTTTTCCATCTTCTTCCCTACCTCCTGAAAAGTCTGTACAGTGTTTTTTTCACATGCTTTCTAGATGGGGGAGGTGAAGTTGTTTGGCAGTTCTGTTCGATCTCAGTCAACTTTAGGAAGCCCCAAGTTAACAAATAAGAGGTTGTCAGATGGTAATGCTGAATACTGGGAATTCCAGAGATGGCAACAGCTTCCGATTTGTGGTTGGCTAATATATAGAGAGGATATGTAGTAAACCATATGATTTCCTAGCTTGCTCAACCGCATCATGGTATATGGGCTAATACCACGTGTACATTAGCAGATGATCATAGCATGTATAAATATCCAGTGTGCATATTGTTTTTACATGCTCCTCCTAATGGTATCATATGTTGCTTGATAGTTGTTCAGTGCTTAAAACACAAAGCTTTTGAAGCTTCAGATGTGATGTTTAATAGGTCTTTCTCTAATGCTGGCTTGGCACCTGCTCCTCCCTCACAGTCACATCAAAGTGAGTTGTAAGTAACCGCTCTGAAATCATGCAGCATTGCATTGTGGAGTAAAACTGGTGAAAGTGCAGGGCAATCAGCCCCATAAAATCTCTCCATCTGCAGAAAGAATCTCCATAGCCACCTGGATGCTTTTAAACCTTCATTATTTAAAATTTAAAATGGTTGGCTGAGCATTGCTTCTACCAAAATCTGATACAATAATCGAAGTCGGAGGTAGGGAAGGACCTCTTGGGTCACACAGTTGAGCTTTCTGCCAATAATGGATTGTTCCCTGCAGTTCAGTTTCTAGTGACCTTGGAAATTACTAGCCTGGTAAAATGGTAATGAAAAAACAAAGCTGTTCAAGCTTCAGAAGTAGCCAAAGTGATGCCGTCCCAGGGACAAACTGCATTTTTGATGGGAGATTCTCTATGTGCATTGCTCCTTGGTTGCAGTTTTCAAGCGATCACAGTTTTAATCCAAACTTTCTGCCCCATTTTGAGCTGGCTGTAGCTAAGAGGTTAGGAGAGGTGAGCTTTTTAAATATTATATGCCCTTATTTCATCCTTTAACTACATCATAATTTTTATTACAAAGAAAGAAGTCAGCAACTTGACTGAGCCCCCTACTGCAACATTTCCTTCATGTCCCTGCACTTTTTATTCTTTCAACATTTCTAGCCTCCCAGAAACAGGAAACGAGGAGGAAAAAACAGATTTCTTGCTTTTTTCCATCAGAAGCCCAGCTTAATTAATTAGAGCTTCTACTTCTCATGCCCGGGAAGCCCCAAATTCCTGAAAAGACTCAGATGTGACGTATCATTTTTAGATTTCTTTCAAGCAAGCCAATACTGGTTTACCTCTCTGTTGATGCAGGCAGTAAAGGACAATCCTGACATACAGCTAATGGAGTGGGTAGAATCTGGCCCCTCTTTTAAGTAGGAGGCAGCAAAGGCAAGCTCCCACCAGCAAGCTAATTACAGTTTTGGCTGAGAAGTATCGAGGAGGCTGGGTAGATGGGAAAAGATCCCAAGACACAAAGTTCCCTTCCTGTTGTACCCATTTGATGTGTGGTAATTTCTTCACTAGGGGGCCCTATTGTGAGCTGCCTTTTGGGGTCTGCAGCTCCGTGACTGTCCTTTCTTCCCGGGGCTCCAGCCCCCCTGACTATTGTATTCACACACACCAGATCTCAGTTGGAGAGGGAAGGGGTTTTCTCAGCTGCCAGCTTGCTTACAAGAGGAGTTAAGAGGAAAAGAAAGCTAATTGGACTGTGCTTGGCAAAAGTCTCTATTAGTCTGTTTATTCGGATTTTTAAAGGATTGGGTGCTGAGAAGCATAGAAGTAGCGAGAACACTTTTTCCTTAAACAGATTCTTGCAAAGTTTTTACAATGAAAACAGAAAGCTGCTTTAGTAAAGCAGTGTTTATCCTTGCACTAATGCTGGTCATGAATACGTGTCTAACTTAGCTGGAACTAATGCCTGACTCTACTATTCCACTACAGCAACTTAACATTCTGCGTAGGCTGATTATTTTTTCAACAATATTTGCTAAATTCTTTTAAGGGCTGCCAGTATATATTTTTTGAAGCTTAGTTAATAAGAACAGCTGCCAGTGGAGTCAAGGCTAAAAGAGGCAAAAAATATCTGCAGAAGGCAAGATTTTACTTCAAAAGATCAGTATGACAAAGCACTACTGTTGCTGGTATAATCACTTTCTTGGGGGGGGATGCTAATATAGACTGGGTTTCTTGTCTTCACAGCCCCCACTGAGCCTTTGCTGTGCAAATTTGCTGATGGAGGGCAAAAGAAGCGCCAGAATCAAAGCAAATACACACAGAATGGAAGGCCGTGGCCCAGAGAAGGAGAGGTAAGTGCCACGCGGCAATTATTTTCCTGGGGTTTGGCAGGAGTCAGCTGCAGACCTGGAGGTCTACCTTTCAGGGCTACGAAGAAATCAGATTGCTCACAAAATACAAGAGTTTCACACAGAAAAAGGTATATAAGCAGGGGAGAAAGGAAGGCTTATAGTAATGTGTGGAGTGTAAAGTTAGAGGAAAAAAGAATTTCAGAGCTTGGTGTGGAACTGTGTGCAGCCTTGTCACACCGCAAGCGCTCTGTCCGCAACCAGACCTGAGCCCAGTGTTCTCTTACTGGTGTTCCATAAGCACTTTTATAAACCCCCGATCAGTTTACACTTAAGCAACTCAAAAATGTTGTTTCCTCCATTTAGTTCCCGGTGATAAAACATTATCAGGGAATAGGTGGATTGTTACAAAAGGGAGAGTTGCACTTGCACATGCAAATGTATGGTCCATGTAAAAGTTCTCCAAAGCTTATCTGAACTGGGCTCTTCATTCTGTCCAAGACAAAACAGTTTACAGTAGCCTCAGCTTCATCATGCCTACAAAGTTCAAAAAAAAAAATCTAATGGTTGCTTACTGCTCTTCTGCAAATAGTCTGTTACTGGAGTTTCCTTTCTGTGTATTTGTACGTGAAGTGACTCCAAATGTGGGTGAAATAAGAAAGGAATTTATTTGACTCTTGAAGAGTTTGTTTACTGCTCTTGAATGTAGGATAAAGACACCTGAATAAATGAGGTAGGTCTAGTCATAGTATTTTCTTATGCATGATTATAGCTCCGAAGGCTGAAGGTCTTACAAGTATTCTATCCTAAACACCTGTTCCTTCTGTTTATGATTTAGACTTCAAGGAAAAAAAAAAAAGTATGTTGCTCATTTGTGACCTACTAGAATAGAAGTTGCTGTGGTTTTGGTTTTTTTTCTTTTGGTGGTTTCTTTGGTGCGTTTTGCTATATTTACTTCAATTTTACAAAGCAAAAAAACCAAGAAAACTATTTGGTATTTCTAAATTATGTGTTTCTAGAGGGTGTCTGCTTTTTTGTGATGACTTGATTTTGCTAGCTGATACTTTTCGGACCATTAGCTTATGACATATATACCCCAGCACGATTGGTGAGCTCCTAAAACAAACAGAAAGGCCTCTGGAAAGGATAGAAATTTCTCCCTCCAGCAAGGTGGTTATTGTACACTGTTCTAACAGCAATGCTCCAAAATATTTTTAGCTTTGTGGGCTGAAAGTGCCAGTGTGGCAGCCACATTTGCTACAAGAGATTGCAGAAGTCTCCAAAGGTTCATTGCAGTCTCTTATGTCGTAAGTCTCAGAAAATGGAGACATCTTCTTAGGAGCCATTATGGTTTGTCACATTAAGCATCTATTGAGGAACAAGTGCCCAAGAAGTACTTCAAGTGGTATACTCAGGTCATCATATACAGAGCTTGAAAAACAAAGGTCTATATACAGGAGACAGTAACAAACCCTCAATAAGGTAAACAATCCATATTTTAAAGACCTCTAAATCCCTGTTTAAATAGTAAATGCCATCATAGCTATTATCACCACTGTTCTATACTTCCTTCAGTTCAAATTAATAAACAAGAGAATATAAAGTTAAAGCCAACAAGCCACCATTATGCCTATGGCCTCAGGGCATCAGCTTATTACATCGGATGTAGTTCATTTGCTGCTAGTGGAGTGGCTTACATCGAGCACAGTGATATCCCTGTGACCTAGAGGCAGGGTGTGGTTGGTGTGTTTAGAGTGTCAACATTAAAAAAACTAGGTTTTGGTGCTGGGAGACATCATTCCTTATTGTAGTTTGCAGTCAGCTACAGACCTGTTGTCATGGTATAATCTACAAATGTGGAAAGATTGTAAAGATACAGACTCAGAAATATTTCAGGCTAGGAATGTGCCCAGTTTTCCTATATTTTCTCTGTTTACTAATGTCTGGTTAATACCTTGCTGCACATCAGACATTTACTACTTAAAGCATCAAAGACAAGAATGCATGTTCTCTTTTAAGGTCACTCATTTATTGGATTTCTTCCCCACTCTTCTTAATTTTCTTTCCAATGTAAAATCCTTCTTTATAATTACTGTTATGTTTTATATGCAATAGGGTTTTTCTAACTCTTTGTCCTTTAATGATCTTACTGTAAGCATGATGTACCATTCAGCTCTTCTCTGTGTAGCAGTGCTCGGGTAACCTTCTTACAATTACTCCTGTCAGCTTTAATTTATTTTAAAAAGAACAGGCAGTGAGCAGTGAGAAATAATTGATATATGACAAGTGTCATAGTTCTGATTACAAATGGGATCTGGAAATATTCCCCACACCTCTGCTTTTTCTTGGTTTCTTCCACAAAGAAAAGCATTAAAATAGTGTCCAAGAGATGACTGCCTCAGCATTTCCACTCTGGACAAGTCCTGGGGTATCTAGACCAAGATGTATTTGGCTATCGTTCGGATAAGCCTCTGCATTCTTGAATACTTACTTGAAGGGTACTTCTAAAACTTCTGAGGTTTAACCAGCATTAACACTGAGCATGCGTGAGGATTATTGCTCTGAAGGGCAGACCCCGACAAATGGCACCAACAGTTCTGTCACTGGCCTCAGATTTGAGCACGCAAAGTAGAGCCAGACAGCTGTGCCCAATACTCTGCTGTAGGGGGGAATGGCAGGAGACTCAGTGGGGAGGAGCAGGTTTTACCTCTCTGGCTGTGCTGTTCTCAGGGGTTTTGCTCTCTTTTATGGAGACCTTCTGTGGAATTTTGCAAGAGAGGATTACTTTCTTCAGGAAAGTTTTCAGGCCCTACTGCAGAATGTAATAGAAAATCATATTCCTTTCATACATTTTTGTAGATTGCTTCATAACCATATAGAAATACTTCAGTTGGCTGTTAAACTGGCTTACCTTTTAAAGTAAAGTCTTTAGGAATACACTGAATTTCTCTAGGACTTTTTTTTGGGGGGTGGGGGGGTGGTACTTGGTTACTCGGCCAGTTGTAACCAGGGAAGAAGGCCTGACCTTGAATAGCACGTTCTAGTCCTTACCCTTCCACTCTTGTTTGAAGCCTCAGGAAATACTCAGCAGATTTACTGAGGCATTTGACTGAGGATTTGTGATGGCTGACCAGTTCTGGACTAAGAAACCAAGAGCTTAGATTACTGATGGCCTTGTAAAAGGCTGTCAGATTAGACATTTAACATACAGGTGCAATACATGTACAGTGAAACTTGCAAATGTTGGAAATAGCTGCAGTGAAATTCTGACCTAATAACTGACACAATTTCTGCACAAAGTTAAATTATTTTTTTCCAGCTAGTTTTTCCTGAGTCACACTGGTTTAATTCAGCACTCTGTTTTGAAACTTTCCCTGACAAGATAATGCTGAGATGGTGATAGAAGGCAGTCATATTCAAATTCTGTCTGTAAAATATTTGATTTAATTTACCTCTAAATTGCAATTGACAAGTCTAGAGGTGGACATATCTCCAAAAAAATGTTCATTAGCTGAAAATGCATCCAGGGAATCAAGAGTACAAATTGAGATCAGACTGGATTAAAAACTGCAACTTAAATTTTACAATGTAATCTTTTATTGCAGATTTACTGAAAGTTTGCTTTGGTTATTCAGAATTAAAATCTTTTGATAAGACTATTTAAGAGAGGGTTTATTTGAAATTTATCTGGTAGAAAGGGAGAAATCTCCCATAAACTGAGAACAAATGAAATGCTTTGTCTCAGCCCAAAGTTTATTATTGTTTACATTCTTCTAGAAAGAACAGTTCTAGAAACAGTGGCCTTTCTATATCTAGTCAGGCCAAAGTGATTAAGTATTTTTTCAGTCACAGTATTTTGAAACCTTTGATACTTCATTTGCAAATTTCTGAAAAATTTAGACCATTTAAATATTTGTGTTGTCTTTCTTGCAAGAGACTATCACCATTACAGTTTTTGGTGCGTATATCACAAGAGCGACATGCACCATTGAACACGACCCCCTTGTCATTGAATTCGGTCTGATGTCTATAATGATACTTAATAATTGCCACCAATAATTCTTCTATTGATTGATTTCTTTCTTGCTTCTGTAATCTGGGTTACATTTTTGTTTCTAAACAGCCAAGAGGTTAACCTCTATGTCCTCCCCTTCCCTCTCTTCCTTATTTCCCCCTTTCTCCTTTGTTTTCATTCAAGATCAGTTGGTGAAAAGTCTAAAGAATTAAACATGGTTTTAATTCTTTCTTAAAAAAATAGCGTGACCTAGTAGTTTCGGAATGTTGCTTTTGTTAACAGTTTCTCTTTTTATCTGCTACTCATTACAGTTTTGTCTAATGCAAACAGTAATTTAGAGGGAAAAAACATACAAAAGGTAATTTGAGAGACTTCCTGATTTTTTTGTAAAGTCGGTACCAGTGAAGGGCTGAAGCAGTTGATCCTGGTGACAAGTCGTCCCTTCTTTACCAGCAGCAGGCATTTAGAAATGATTAGTAGATCTGTGCCAGGCCCATTTATAACCCAGACATAGATTTCTTTTTATGCTTCCAAGGAGATAGCTACAACTTAGTTGTGTTCCATAATCCTCAGTGTCTAGGGCTGATGTATTTTATACCTAGACAAATAATTTTTTCTTTTCTGTGGGAGACAATTTACAGGCTTGTTCAGATATGCAGTAGTACCCTCATATGCAAACCATGCACAAAGACATTTACTATATATTTAACGTGTGTGTAAGTTTGACATTGGTCAGTATTTTCATGCTTATTTTCAGCAAAAGCTTACTTTAGCAAAGAGAGGGGTTGAACCCGAACAGGACCCTACACAGAGGGAGAAAGTAGAAGGGCAGAAGGTAACTGGCAAATAAGTGAAAAAGATACAGAGCAATGAGTTAAAAATTCTTCATGACACCAGAGGCTGTCATTGTGGGCAATGTTTTGAAAAGGTGTCCAAGTGGCACAAATACCAAAGAACAGTTTAAATGGTTGGATTTTGAGCTTGTAAAGCACATAGAAATATTTTAAAATTATGACCTATATGAAATCACTATCCCTAAAATCAGGATTTTAAAAGAGACTGATTTTACTCATAATAAGAGCCATGGTTTGATTAAGGTAGAATCAGGACTGTACCTGCTTTCTGAGATTAGTTTTCTTAGTTTTCATTTTGGCTTCGGATTTCCTTCCCTGGTGAAAAATGTCATGCCATTTGCCCCAGAGGTTTTCTTGCAGTTGGGTTTTCCTCCAAATTCCACTGCTATGACAGTGTTTTCTTATGCAGAATAAACAGAAGTTGGAGACAGGGGAGAAGGACATATCTTTTTCTGCACTCTGCTGTATCCCTGACATATTTGGTGGGCTGTCATTTTCAGTAGTGCAGCAAGCCATCCCTGGAAGTCATCCTAACTCACTGTAACGCACAATCTAGTGTGCAGGTGTAACTGTAATCCACAGCTGATTTAACACCGTATCAGACTGATGGCAAAATGGGTGTGCCAGATCCCCAAGAGCAGATGGTTCGTAGACCTGAAGATGGCAAGGTTAAATATTTGAGTTGGCTGTGGAAACAGAATAATTATATTTATATATATATATATATATATATATCTCTGTGAGGAGGATAATACCCTCTTTTTTTTTTTTCTTTCTGACTTTTGTAAACTTCAGCACTTATCTTTTAACTCATCAGATAAATCGAAGTGGGAACAAAGTGGCAAGAACAGAAGGTGTGTATACCAGACTTCTATTCCAGTTCTGTAGGACAAAAAGGGGGTTTTGTCATTCATTTGGGTATCTGAACTTGTCATTGTGTTTAACAGCTCAACCTCTGACCTTCTGAGGTTCATGAATCACTTCCTGAGTTTGACCTCAATATTATATATTTTTCTCTCCACACCTACATTTTTTCTCAGAACTTGCAGCTGCTTAAGGAGCACACATCACTGGGAAACGCTCCATTTCTTTCATATGCATCTATACATTTAAAAGGTGTCACATTCTATATTTCTCCTTCTCTAAAAAAGAAAGGTGTTTTTTATTCAGAATTAAATTCAGAAATATTTCTAATAATGTGGAACATTTCTGACAGACCTGTTTAAATAATCAAAGGAAAGAACTCTGCCAAGTTAACTTTACTGGTGACTGAACTTATTTTATTAAATCAGTATTTTAAGCAAATCTCATTTGGGTTGCTGGTTTCTCCCCCCCTCCTCTCTCTTCCTTCTTCAAAGTGTTTCAATCAGAGTATCTGCTGTCAGGCCACAAGAGATCCTTGTGCTGTGATGCCTGGCAGATATTAGTGGTGGTAACAAAACAAGTACAGGAATTTCAGTGTTGAAATTTCAATTGATTCCACTGTAGCAGCCAAGAGCCCGCCCGTCCCCCTGGGATGGCAGTCCTCCAGTGTGAAAGGATGAGGGGTTGAGTCAGAGGAAATGGGGAAGAGAGACTTATTTTCTGGTCTAATTCCCACATGGCTTCACCATAGAAATCCCTTGAGTCCTAAGGTACAATCTTATTTTTCCAAATCTCACCTTAAGGAGGAGAAACCCAGGGAAGTTCCTGCTTGGAAATCCCACTACATCAGTGGATTTCATCCCTTTTTAATTGGTAGGCCTCTCCAACTTTTTCCAATGGGACCATGGCCTGCTGCACGTTAAGAAACCCTGCGGTGACAGCAGCCCTGCTTTGCGCAGGTGCTCCAGCACTCGGCGTAGGCTGGCCAGAGCAGGTTCAAGGAGACAATGTGGAAGATTCACCTGAGGAAGAGGCGTAGGACATCTCCATAGCAGGTCGATATTACGGTGAATTTTTGCACACAGTGAGGGAAAAAACCTGTACACTGAGGGGGTGATATGTTCGCAAAGTTGTTCATGAAAGCTGCTTCCCAGCAACACAGAAGATACCACGCAACCTAAAATTTGCTCATTTTTAGGTGCTTGCGCTTGCTGGCAGACAGATACTGAGCTCATAAAGGTTGTTCTTGTGAGGGTTCACAGAGATTTGGAGAAATAATAAACGCACCTTATTTCACATGATATTGAAGATGTGATCATTTTTTTAATAATCACTCCACAACTTAATCATTTCTTCGAGAGATTTACAAATCCAATTTACATAAGCAATGCAAATGTGATGGTCTAAGAGCCTTTTTAATGAGGCAAATGTGCTCATTTGTGTTCAAATCATAACAAAGAGAGGGTGAAAAAAACAGCAACAGAACACCTTGTCTTTGCCCATGGAAAATTTTTCACAACAAAGTCTTGAACAAAGGCCTTCAAACTTCCTGGGGGAGCCCTCGCCTTCCAGAGGCTTTCTGATATTTCCTGCACTTTAAATTTAAAGAAAGGTGCAGACTGGGTCTTTTGTTATTAGAATCTCTTTGTTCACTGATGTCAATAATTAGAAAACTGCAGCAACAAAATAGCAAAAATCTTCCTTCCTTTGTCTTAAGTTCAGACACTTTGGTAAAATAAGCAATAAGTAAACACATATGGTTTAAATACTCTCTTTAAAAAATATGTATTTTAAATGAGCTTGTTTTATTTCCGTGTCACGTGACATTCTGGACAGACCAGTTGAGTAATCATTGAGAACGGTCCTTATTCTGATAGCAGATATCAATTTTTTCTTTTTAATTACTCTAAGGGATTGCATGTTGAAATGTTGAGGTGCAGGATTTCCATTCAGTAGCTGAGTGTATGTCCATTATCTGGCTGAGCAGCATAAAAATTCTGTGGTTCAGGTGTTCCTTCATAGAAGATTTATCTGATAAATATTTTCCTAAAGCAGCATTCCATCATCAGTGCCACTCTCTCAGGTGGCATTTAATCAGGAAGTGTCACTATCAGAAAAAGGAATAAGACCCTGTCCTTCCACTGAAACATGAGCAAAACAGTGGATGAAAAGACCTGGAAGAAAATACTCTTCAGCTCAACAGAGGACTGCTATAGAGACATCAGCCAATGCCTCGGTATAGTTAATACCATATTACGCACAGTGACAGCTATATTCAGTTCTGGTTTTGACAGAATAAGCTGGACCTCTATCACGTGGAAGTCTGAGGCCAACCCTGATACTCTGTATTTGGTATTTTTGGAATTCCTGTTTGTGTGCTGTGGAGAAAAGTGCAGACAATTTTCCAGTAAGTTATTATTGCTCATCAGTTTTTATTCGTGATGAATGAGGATGCTTCAGACCATAAATCTTTCACTGGTCCAGGCTAACTGTTGCCTCTCCTGGGCTTCCAGCCAGCATAATTTTGTAGGGAGGAATTACACAACTTGATGAGAAAGAAGTAAATAGTCCTCTGTTAGCAGCTATTTGAAATAGCAGCTGTTTAAGGCTATTCAGCAATGGGGGATATTAGCGATATTACTGGGCAAACTGTAGGTGGTGTACCATATGCACATATTGCCACATGCTGTGTCGTATTTGTCTAATGTGAAACTTTCATTTACTGGCAGATAGGATAGTGATATTTAAAGTGGTCACCGCTGAAGTACTTGAACAGATTCTGGTAATCTGTCACTGTGCAGTATGGATATGGAGCACGGATAAGGAGATGAGTGTCTAGCCTTTCATATTTTGTACTCACCAGGCCCACGACAGCGTCCCTTATTTCTAGTACCAATAATACATAATGGACATGATGCTAATATATAGAGAATGGAGTATGTGCAGTTTGTGTGCATGCACCCACCCTCAGGTCTGGGGTGTGATGGGGCTAGAGGGCAAGCTGAGGGTCTGCACACGATCGCGTGCTCAAATATCCATGAGTCAAGTAACTGAAAGCGATGTAAACGAGTGTTTGCAGTTCTCATGTGGACACTGAGCATTCTTATGGCTCCAGTGAAAGAGCTGCTGCAATTTATCCTTTCTGCACCATCAGCTAAAAAGGAGCGATTGTTCATTTTCCCCTTTCCTCCCAGCCCTCCCTCCCTTGTTGCCACTTTGTCCCCAGGTCACACTAATGTGAGCTGTGGGATCTAGTGAGCTCTGATCCAGACAACTCTAAGGACTGCTAGATCTAGAGACTCCCTTATTTAGGAAGCTTGGATCTCTCCTTTCCCAAGGAATTATAAGGGTTTTTTTTCTTAGTCTTGAGTAGATGTGTGATGAGATGTTAAAAAGTCGACACCTTGATTTACAGGGAATATATTAAGTTATTTTTAAGGTTTTTTTGAAATTGTTAGAACTAATTTTTCTGTTCCTCTAGGGCTTGTACATGCTATTTAACTTGTCTTTACCAGTGCAGGAATATAAAAAGACAGCAATAACAAATGTTACAAGTGTTGAAAAGAGAAAGGAAAATAAAAGAGGATTTTTTCTCTAAAATGTCCTGCACACAAAAAAAATGTTTATGATATTAAAGTTTTATCAGCTCTCTTTTGGAATGAACTGTATATATTTCCATTAGTAATTAATGCAACCTTACCAGACAATACAATATGCTGAGAATGTGTAAGACATAAGAATGTAAAAAAATTTTAAGTAGATCATCCCTTATTATTTTCTAAACTAATTTATTTTTTTACATGAAAATTAGCTGTGCTTGGGGTCACCCTAAATTTGATTCTTTGACATTTTAAAATTGCAGGAATAGCCATTTTTATTTTTCTTTGTATTAAACGAATGCATTTTTAAAAAATAGCCATGTGTTCTTGGCCTTAGTCTCCTGAATTATCCTTTGCTTAGGAGATAGTACATATTTTACTAAAGCAATGGCATTTTCAAAAAGCAAAGCATTCGCCCTGGCATCTGCTTAAAAGAGTAATGAGAAAAATACACAGATTTAATAATGACATGAACATTTTTTTTTTTTTGGCTGCATAAGGTAGTGTGATCAGAAATTATCTGGGGCCTCTGGAAACTTGGACCGTGTCCTCTTAGACCAGTGTGCAGCTGCTGGGCTAACCTGGCTCTTCCAGCAGTGCTGCCCGCTCTCTGCCTGCTCGTCACCAGAGCATTTGCCCTGGCTGCTCAGCTGCCTGCGTGGGAGCCGGCCAAGCCCAAACGCTTTCCTGACCTGTCTGAGCAGCCATCTGGAAAGGGGCAGATGCCATTATTCAAAAGTACTTTGGTAGATGGGTCCAGGGGTTTAAAAGCTCCCACCAGGAGCGCAGACCCTGCCACGTGGTTGGTAAAGCACCTGGCCTTGAAGCAAATGCTGCTGTCTCCTGTCTCAGGCAACGAGCATATGGTCTGTATGACAAGTGGAGAGGAATACAGCGCCTTGGGGTGGGACGGTGCCATGGCCATTTTTCAGCTGCTCCCATTTTTCAGCAGCACCTTGAGTAATGGGGGTCCCCTCTTCTCTGCTTCTAGCCCTGCAGAAAGGGAGGTGTCTTCCCGTCTCCTGGTAGTGTCTTACATTGGCAAGTATTTCACAAAGGGAGGGACAAAACAACAAATACAGAAGACAAAAAGTCAAAGCAAATGCAGTATGTGGGAGGAGAGATTGTCAGTCCCACATCTTAAAGTAAATGCTGCGGACAAAGCTGGTCCTTCCCACACAGCCCCGGCTGCTGTCTTGGAGCATAAGGTGGAGCGTGAAATTCAGTCTCCAGCCCTTCTCTCTCCCTGCCTTTCCTGTGGTACCTGTGGATATGTCTGCGAAGGTGCCAGTGGTGACGGTTGTTAGCTGGACGCTGTTTTGACACTGCCAAATCCTTTCACACAGGTCACCATCTGCTTGGTGGTGAACGGCAGTTGAAAGGCTCTGTGTAGCCCATTAACAAATTCTTTTGCTGTTCAGACCTCTGAAGTATTTTAAAAGCCTTGTTTAAAAGCTTAAGCACTTTTTTTTTTTTTTGGTTGGTCTTTTCTGCTTCACAGCCCACTTCTTGTTTCGTGTCTCGTGGTAATGAATTAACAGTAAGTATGAGTGACGGCCTGGGGAAATGCTAGACTGGGGTCACGCAGGGTGTGGCCTTCGTAGGAAAGATGAGATTCATTCCGGGGAAACTCTAGTGAAGTTGGCTTTAGAATATTTACCAACTACCTATCTCACAGGTAACAGCAGGATTTGGCCCTGTCTTGTTACAGTGAGCAATTGGATGTAAATGCATTGATCTCAGTGGTGTTATTAACTGATAGTGGTGCAACGAAAACAACATTTGCCCTAAATGTTATGGGGAGATGACAACCAACATAGTGAACAGAGCTGTTTCTCAGGGATCTCCCAGGCAGGGGATGTAGGCAATCTGTCCATGCTGCTTTGGGCCATCTGAGCTTCCTTGGAGAATTTAGATTTCCATCTAAGTTGCATTCAGTTTTTATTCCTATTGGCTTAGAATACGTTTAATGTCTTTTTGTTTTTCTTTTTTTTTCTTTTTTTTTTCTGCAGTAATAGTAAAAATCTGTTTTTCTTCCCTAACTATGTGCAGGCTGGCATGGCTTTGACTTACGATCCAACAGCTGCTATACAGAATGGGTAAGGAATGCATGTTTTCTTATGCCTTTTTAAAAATTATTTTGAATGCAATCTTCTGTTTTCTTTTTCTGTAGTGAAACTTATTCAGAAGCAAATTCACTCAGTCATATTTTGTCTAAAGCATGTAATGCTATATTGTCAAGTTCTTCTTTCAGTTTCCCTTTTGTTTTTATGCCCTCTTGTTTGTAATATCCATTTGAATGGGAAGTTGTTTTTCCTAATAGTTTCCATCTCTATTTGGCAAATGCTAGTGGATGTTTTTTTTTAATCCCTCTCTGTCATGAAGTGGAAACCAGTAAAGTTTCCCTTTACTGAATTTGCTTTTGTTAAAATAATTGTTGAAGATTCCAGCATATTTTGGATAATAAAGCTGTTACTTCATCTGGGGTTCTCTCTACAGGCTAGCTGGCTTCCGTGGCATTGTCTGAATAGAAATGCCAAATAGGGAGAAAGCCTTAAATCAGTGTGTAAGCAGAGGGGGTTTAGGGGTAAAACTCTGAGCAACACTCTTCATTTCTCAACTACCATTTGTCAATACAAAGAATTGTAACCTTTTTTTCAAATTTAGTAGAGAAGTTACATCACTGTGTTACTTACCTGCATGATTATATTTCCAATTATTTCATGAGCTAGAAAAACAGAGCCTCGAAATCTAGCTAAGCTTTCAGATAGGTTAACAACAATTTGAAGAGAAGCAGGAGGTTCAGCTCTGAACTCTTTGACAGTCACTCTTTGATCAGAGAGATGTTTGATATGATTATCGAATTCCATGCATACTCCCATCTGTGTTCTCCAGCTGAAGGGAAGAATGTACTGATATAGACAAGAATGGGTTTATTTGTTACATATTTGTTAGGGCACTGCTAGTTGAATCATTTAGGAAAAAACTTACTTTCCCCATAGTTAAAAAAAAAAAAAATCAATTATAATAGTTAGTATATTTTGCTTTAGTTGCCCTTTACAAGCAGTAGCTTTGTAGGACTCGTGATATTCCCATGTTGTGGAGGAAGCAGCCAAACCAGAGCAACTCAGAAAAAAAAAAGAGGTTTTTCAGAGTTGTGATTTCAGAATCTGCTGGTTCTGTTTCCCTGTTCTGCTCTCCCAAATGAGTCTTTCTTCTCTATTGTCATACTTTTCAGCTGGTAACACATTATAGGCTATAAATAAAACCATCACTAGTCCATAATCCACCAGTGTTTCATCCAGACAACTGGCTTTTATTTCAAGTTAATTCCTGCATGTCAGTTGTGTGAATGTTTTGGAAACTATAATCTGAATAATCCATTCAGATTAATCTCATATTACTTCAAGAATAATTTTTTTTTAAATTATGAAAGTTATCTCAGAATCAGACATTATTTTTATCAGAGTACCCATACTGCTCAGGTGTTCAGGCTGCTCAGTTGGTTTGGTCACTCAATTGGTCGAACACACAGTCACTGATCATTGCGAAAAGAAATAGTACCTAATGGAGAATTTCGGCTCTGCAGGTTTTTTAAATCTTCTTTTATTTGTAAAGCATGAAATACACTACAGCACTAGATATCTCTCTAAGAGTGACAATTAATTACCGCTTTGACATATCTCTTCCTTGTAGAGTGTCAAAATATTTTCAGTTTCATCAGGACAAAACCATCTGATTCAAAATGCTCTTATGATGAGATCTTGATTGTATGCTGTATCATGAGGAGAAGCTCTTACTCTGTGGAAAATTTGATCTGTCCACCAAAAGCTACACAACTGTTGTTCCATCCTTTGGTTGCATCTTTAAAATGCTGTCGCCTGAGGATCACCAGGCCCCTTTGGTTACAGTTTCTTTTTAGCTTCCCAGGCATTCACTGAATAGTCTCTATGTATCTATCCTGTAGTTATAAATTTTTACTATTTTTCATAAGCCTCTTTACTTGCAAGTACAATAAAAATCTAGCTCATGGGTTTTATGTTAGCTAAGTCTGGGAACGCCTCGATGCTTTGCTTGTAAAATGTGCAAATGTGATTTGTTGCTCACTGGCACAAGACACGGGTACCATAGCAGGTGTGCGGTGATGGTGAAAGAGAGTTAAAGGCTCTTAAACACTATGAAGTAAACTGTGTTAACTTAATCATCAGTGAAGGGGCACTAGGCAAACACGTGGCTCTTCCTCACAGTGAGGACAGTCTGGAAGTGAGCACAAAGACACTGCCTGCAGCCCCCTTGTGCAGATGGTGTGCCCATACCCACCCCCTGGGTAAAATGCTGCGTAATACTTTGGCAGTAAGGTGGACCAAGCTCTCAAGGTTTGCATGGAGCAATGTTACCCAAAGGTCTGTAAAACAAAGACCACTTCCAGGCCTGTTCAGGGCAGCAGTCAGGATAAGTGAGTGTTGACCCTGCACACAGCTCAGGTCCTGTTGATGTGCTGTGATGAGCATGAGTCGCTCAGTCCTTTGGGTGCCCACCAGCGTAGAGCTTAGTGAACTGACCCTGGAGACGGGAAATGTAAAGATGCCCAAGCCAAGTTGGAAGATTCAGGTGAGGTATGAATTATCAATACAACTTAAAAAGAGAGACTGACTGCATATGCTGATGTCTCTTAGAATCCTGTATAGGGTTGATAGATGCATTTTGATGCATCTAAGTTGCTAAGTCCACACAGGATTATATGGAGGATGGAAGTCTACTAGAGAGACATGTCTCTGCAGGTGTTACGGAGTGGTGTTTAACATTTGCAGTTCCTTAAGAGGTGTGGATTATATTAGGTTTTGGGTTGGGGCGTAACAAAACCTCAGGGAAGAATCTGGACTCTTGTATGTTGTCCAGATGAAAAGGTGGGTTCTCCTTGCTCATGGTGTAGTACTGTCACTTTTATTACTGCGTAACTGTGCATTTGCCTTGAAAATCTATAGCAGGAATAAAACAAAAGAGAGTGTGAGAAAGACTTTCACTAAAAATAGCTAAGATTTTTTCCCCACAAAGGAATAGATAATTTTCTTCTCAGTCTATTACATTGTAAAGCTTGATTCTCCATTTCATTATATTGTTTTTATGCCCATGTAACTCTGTTTAAGCATCCAGTGGAGTTACATCAGCGTAAAACTGGTATAATGGAGTGGAGAATCTGGCCCGTAGTGTACCACAGCATTGCAGTATGACTTACTGAAGACGTGGTAACCACACACTTCAGTAGATAAGCTCTTTTCCCCTGCCAATCTCTCTGTGCCTTTTTTGGTTTATAATCAGCCTTTTCTGAATTGCACTTACAAAGGTACTCAGGTTTTATTTTGGGGAGTAGTGTGCCTGTTGTAATATGCTATTGATTTTTCAATTTGTGGTATTAATATTGTTTTAGTGGTTTAATGCACTCACACAAAGAACAAATAGAGCTCTTGTACTTGCACTGTAAGGATGCTCATTTAAAATGTTCCTAAGGCTTGAGTCCTCCTGGCCATTTGACTCCGATTGCGATGTGCTGTATCAGTTTAATATCTGATATCTGGGGGACTATACTGCACATTTGCTGGCCAATGGGCTCAATATTCAAACAGGTCTTTTTCATCTCGAACATCTGACTGTGTGGCTTATTGCAACAGAAAATTGCTGCCTTGATAACGCTTGGTAATACTCTTACGTTATTTGAGCCCCAGGATACTATTTATGAATCTAACTTTTTCAGGACTGCCCGCAGGCATGAGGCATGAGCAAATGGTGTTTATTGCAGTGCAAATAGGATCTTGCTCTCGTGCAGATTCTGTGTGGAAGCTTGCACATTCCCCCATAGGATGGGAACCATATGGATTGTTTTTTCTATTTTTTGGCAGGGAAGTACCGACCAGACGCTACAGACAATGCAGTCCCCAAATGCGGAGGGAGGGTTGATGTAGGAGGGGAGTATGTTATTTGTCTGTTAAGCAACAGAAACTGTTCTTAAAGCATTGCCTGTGTGTGCCTGATGATGTACTGGGAACATGGTTCTTTATAACATCTCTTAAAAACATTTTCTTTTGAGCCTTTTATAAACCCCTCTTCAGGAGCATGCAGGCACATTTTTTTGCTTCCTAGTGATGAGTTTTCCCTGTGCTTATGGAATCTAGGCATGCTGAAAAGGTCCATTTTTAATACAAGGGCAGTGTCCATTTTGCCTCACCCCTGCCGCCTGCTTTTCTATGCTTTTGCTTCTAGCATTGCAATTGCAGCTGAGGAGCAGGGACGCTGGCTCATGCCCGCAAAAAACTGCACGGGCCAATATAAGGATGCAAACTGCATTTGCAGAAAATGCAGCTGCAGCTTTTGGAGAACTTTCCTTAGAGCCCACAGGTCAACTACCACAAAGCTTACAGCTCTCAGAGTACCATACCAGATACTTTATGTTTTAATGCCAGGAAACTTGGGGGGTATAATTGAATATATCTAAAATGAGTCCAAGTTAGTATAATTCATATCTCTTTCCACTCTTCTTTCTGATCTACATATTCTGATGACTGAGAATCCTGTATCCCCTTGAACTTACTTACAACATGCATCTTCCACCTCATTTCACCTCCCCCTGAGCCCAAAGGAGAAAAAAAAAAAAAAAAAAAAAAAAAAGGAAAGCCTAAGATTGAATATGGCAAGGCCAACAGCTGCAGAACTTGTTGGGATGCTGTAGGGTTTACACCAGAACAGGCCACTCTTGCATTTTTGCTCCTCTTGTCTTCTGTTAGGTCCCCAGCATGTCACTTATGCCAATTACATATTAGGACATTAGCCTATTTGTATGTAAAGGGAATTTGGGGAGATGCCTCCATGTCCCATAGGTGAGAGCCTGTTGAGCCCTTTTTGTGAGCGGGTCCTGCCAGGGCAGTGCGTGGCTCCAGCGCTGCGGCAGGTCCATCACCTCACGCCTGTGGCGGGGGGCTCCGCTTGAGTCTCTCCTCAGCAAGGACACTCCTGTCCTCACCGCACCGCTGTACTTCATGCGTGGCAGAGGTATCCTCATCCTTTTTTTAGATCCCTTTGGGCACAAGTGACACTGTAGCAGGAACACAAGCCTTTGTCTCTGGGTATAAGGGATTCCTGATCGCAAAATGTTTGACCTACAGCCTGTCACAGTGACTCAGATTGTTAAACTCTATTTATTATTATTAAAATAGAAATACATGAACTAGATTTTCTCACATTGTCATCTGCTGCATCAGATTTCCTTCCTTTCTTTTCTTTGATGCTCTGGTGCATGAATTTACAAAATATAGCTGAGTGTCCTGATAGTGTGTTTTATTTGATGCTTATTTGAGAGCATTCCAAACTGCAACAGATAAATGGTATTGGCAGGGCTGTTGGAAGAGTTGTATTTTTCACATTACCAGAGTTCATATTCCACAAGCTTATGTACTATTCAGATAACTGCATCTCTAAGCTGAAACTGAAATAGTTAGCTGTCTGTCAAGCTCTTGGCTTAGCACGCATTTTCCGTAAATTTGGTAGTATTTCCTGGGATTTATTGGAGAGTTTATTCTAAAGAATCAGCACTACTTCCAAATGGAAAGTTGTTTCTCCCTTGCCTTCGTCTTTGTCCGAGCAGTTCATACGCAGTATGAGTATGAGCACAGCATCATTGCCAGGCTGATGGACAAAATGAGAACAGAATGAACAACAATGTGTTGTTTTCTCAAAAGAGTTTTGTTTTTATACTGTCCGTCAGTTTAAGAGGTTTGTGTGTATTTCTATACATTATACATTTTACCCATAGAGTAAATCCTGTCAGCCTGCCATTGACTGTTTTCATTTGCTGCAAGCAGCATTTCTCAGTTCATCCACTTAGCAACAGCATAGCAGAAGTGATTTCTGGTTAACCTTGATCTGAGAGGACCCCCCTGTAACGGGACTTGGATAACATACACATCATGCTAATGCCATAGATGTACCCAGCTAGTGCTGTAAAAATCCTTTCCCCTGCGATGTTGTATGAACTTCATGTTTTATACAAGCAGTGGGATACAAATGCCTCAAAGTTCTCATAATAGGATATACATAAAATTGGGCAAAGGCACAGTTTTTAAATGGTCTCTGTGAGAGCTTTGTAGGGGCAGATGAATGTTCCTAAAATAGCAATATATTTCTATTAAACAAAAAATCACTCAGACGCCACCTGCTGCTTTTGGCATTTTAAAATCTTACTTGGAATAGAGAGAACAAATGATTGCTTCTCTGTCTCCCTCTCCTCTCCTAACTTTGAATGTTTCAGCCCAACCTTCAAAGACGGCAGCCTGTTTTTCCAAGGCTATTGGTTGGATGAAGTCGGTGGTTATTTGAGCCTGCATCCAGAATGAATGCATCCAGTCTGAACTAGACTGATTAGTACTAAATCCAGGATGCCAGGGCGATCAGGAAATAGAGCACTTGTTTAAACACCAGTAATGATTTTTTTGTTGCATGGCTCTCATGGAAAGCTTCTGTTGATTGCCTCAGCATGGGGAGAAAAGAAAAAAAAAAAAAAAAAAAACAAACCAAAAAGACAGGGAGTGTAATCTGCTTCACTGTTACAGAAAGCATATGTGCAAAGTCTTGTGTTACTTGTAAGACTGGTGCATGCTATATGAGAAGGATCTGCATGGGGTTTAAATCGGACAAGAGAGGAGTGCACAGGAGTGTTTCTCTCGGAGTCCAAAATATCAGCATCTTGACAGCTATAAGACCACAAACATTCTTTTTTTTAAGTAACTTTATTCTTCTGGCTTACAGTTAAAACTGAAAAAAGGGCAAATGGAAACATCTTTACAAGCACACACATATTAAATACTTGCACGATCCACCAGCAGTGATGTTTTCAAAGTGATAATTTTATCAATAATCATTAACCCACAGGGAAGGAGAAGGAATATAACATTTATTAGGATCAAGCAATAGATAGTGCAACTTTTGTTCATAGTATGCACCAGTGGAAATAAAAACAACTAAATCTGAGATTTTCAGTGCTGCCCGGGGCATTTAAACTCATAATTCCTGATACATTTCATCAGAAGGTGGGTTTTTTGTTCTCTGCCTAGATGAATATGAAAATTTCAGCCAGAGTTTTTGTAGCCATCCCTTAATGAAATAATTCAGGCATGTATATGGAATGTGTTATTCTCAGCACTGAAGCATTAAAATCTGAAAAGAAAACAGTACCGCATGTAAAAATGAAATCAGTAATATTGTCTTCAATATCGCCTAAGAAATTTCCCTTCACTAGCTAGCACTCTGGAAAATCAGCTGTCTTTGCATTTCAGATAATTACTTCTTGTACCGCAAAGTTCTATATTTGTGCTAGTTGAAGTGAAAAAAAGATGCTTTGTGTAAATATTCCTCCTCCTTTCCATTTTCAAGATCTGTTCAGTGGAGCCATCACATCTTCTGTATTGTGGTTTTGGAAATAGATGGACATAATTACCTGCGTAGACTCCTCTCGTCTTTGCCCAGGAGGCAGTGAATTAGTTAGTCAGAGCCTAGCAGTCGAAAGGTTCAAAAAATCTCGCTTTTGTTCTTTGTTTGCAGATTTTATTCCTCACCGTACAGTATTCCAACAAACCGCATGATTCCACAGACATCAATCACACCATTCATTGCTGCTTCCCCTGTCTCTACATATCAGGTACGTCAGATTTGCGCTTGTCTACTATGTTTCCCAGTTAATTATGTTTTGGATGTGGATGAAGGCAGAGCATATACCACAGAAAACTGTGTGAGTGCTTGCATTCTTGAGTCACACTTTAAACAAAAGGCTTTCTAGTAGTATTCAGGTATCATTTGGTGTAGGGTTTTAAGTGTTTCTTGCATTCTTTACACTAGCAATGAAAGCCACCATAATTTTTTATTTCAATCAACTTCTCTAGTAAGCAGCATTTTCCTTCATTTCCAGTTGACAACAGCAGAAGCTTCTCATTCTTATTGAAATATTTTGTCATTTTGGCTCCCCTTCATTAGCCAAAAGCTTTTTTAAATACATTTTTTAATAATTTATGTTGACTGCATTGTATTTTGACCTTTTGACCTCAGCAGTATTTGCTCCAGTAACAGCATCCTTTAAAAGCACTCATTTTTATCCAATAATCCCTGACAAAGCAAGTTACTTGAGGATAACTGTCCTCATATCCTTCCTTAGTCTCCCACATGTTTTGTCGTTCAGAATTTCTCTTTTCAGCATATCCCTCACAGATCTCCACTGGGAAATTATTGCTGTGCTCTGGCTTTCTGAGATGGAAGTCAAAATCAGGTTGTATGGTTTTATTATTAGCCGTTCTCTGGGAACATATCACTTCACTCTGAAGCTGGTCATTGGCTATACATTTTCCCATTTCAGTTATTTCTGTCCTATAGCATCAGTGCCCTTCCAATCCTGAGTCCTACCTGAGATAAGCTACCCAAACTTGCAAAGCTGCATGGTGGGTTGTTCTTAATGTTAGGGTTGGTTTGTTGGGAGGGGGGGT